>VWZW01005597.1:0-57884 GCA_013397115.1 Edolisoma coerulescens
GTGACAGCAAGGCCACCTCTACTGGCTGGTTTCCTGCCTCCAGGAACCTTCTCCCTAATGCCTGGCTACCATGGAGTGACATAAATGGAAGGATACTGTTCTTTGTCCCATGAAGAAAGCAGTGCATCAGGCTTTGCCTGCTTTATTCAAAGCAAGCAGGTTATGATCTCTACCCATAAGGTCTCGTATCTCTCTTCTTGGGGTGCAACAGCTTCAGTACTTTCACAAGAAAGAAAGGCTCTAAGTTCATTCACTTACTGCCGTCTTGCTGGCATGGGTTCAGCTGTGGAGTCTTAAACAGATGGAGTAAAATCCGGCAGGTCAGACGTGCTCCCGGTTCCGAGTCCTGTTCACTGCAGGCTATGTAAAGAAAACAGACAACTGAGATTTCTTAAGCACCAGGACAGCTGACTCTCAATCCAAGAACTATTCACAGTGCACTGCCCTGGAGCAGCCAGCCGAGAGGCTGCAGCAGCCTTTTTGTATTTACAAACACAGAGCATGTGCAGCAATTAACATGCAAGCGAGCAAATCCATCAGTATTATCCCCAGTGACATGCACTGCATTCTGCTTGCTCCATCTTTCCAACTTCACCCTGTCAAGAGTCTGGATGTTGCAATCCCCAGAGCAGAGATAGGAAGGCTGGTGGCAGAGTAAGGCAGTGGCACAGGTGCTGTAAGCCCAGCTGGCTGCCCTAGCCAAAATGCTAAGCTGAACAGTATTATCAGTGGGAGGCATACTGCTGGAGTTCAGAGCTGAGTACAATGGTCACACAGTGAGGCTGATAACACCTCTCCATGCTTATTTCAGCTAGCACACAAACTCGAGAGAGCAGGGCAGTGAAAAACCTTAGCACAACCAGTTTTTGGTAGAAATCAAAGGGCCAGAATTTCTCTAAAGCATCACATTCAGTTGTTAAGTATAAAAGAAGCATTGGAGGCATGTTTCACAACTATGGGGTTCACCAAGTACCCGTTAAGCACAGGCCTTTGGGCCAGAACTGAGAGTCAGACAGGTTTGTGCAGGGATGCACTTACCAGCATTGAGGAGTGAGGGGATAGCAGCACAGCGAATCAGGTCCTCCAGCAGCAAGCACTGCCGGGCAATGAGAATGGCAACAAAGGTGGCCAAGGAATCATGGAAAGATAAGTCACTGACCTGAAAGAGAGGAGATCAGCCAGTGATCCAAACAGCCTCTACCTCATTCCCTCTGTCAGCAATTCCTAGGAGCTGGGGGGCAGAAGGGCCCATAACCCCTGGTCAATGTTCATGGTCTGCCCAGGCTGCAACAAACACCAACGGCAGCCCCCAGTATTCAAAGCCTTTTCCCTGCCCTCAGAAGACAAAGCCTCCATCCCTTGTTCACTTTTGCCTTCTCCCAAGGGATCCCTCCACTCCTGCTTCAATTCCTTTTCCCCTTTTGAATGTTTGCACTTGCATCAACATTGCAGAGGAGATCATTGAAGCCACAGGTCCCATTATTGGAGGAACAGCACAAAGCTTTGAGCACACCCAGCCACTCGGCACTTAGAGACTTGCAGTAGCCAGTTAGCTCAGCACACAGGATAGCAATGTCGTTCACCCTGTTAAATAAATAATGAAAAAAGCAGAGGGTCAGCTTTGCCACTCATGCATGCCATCAGGTCAGCGATTTTCTAAGGGACCCCAGCCTTGGCTCCTCCTTCTTCATACCCCAAGACAGCCAGGACATGGCTACTGGCTTCCTTACCCTCACCTAAAGAATTTACTTTCTCAGTAGAACCATGAAAGCTCTGCCTCTCACCTGTCTGGATCGTGGTGTCCCACACACACGTGCATTAGTGCATTACAGACGAAACTGTAGCGGTTGGCTGGGTTTTCATTGAGGCTCTTGCCCAGGTTGGTGTACGTAAAGTTATGTGCAGACGGATTTTCAATAGTGTCAATCATGAACTCTGGTTCCCACAGCATGTTGGAGTCAGATGGCTCAACATTGCAATAGATTGTGTTCTTCACCTTGGAGCAAAAGTCACTAAACAGGACAGAAAAGAGATTAGGAACACAAAAATCTAAGTGGTCACTGAACTCTGGTGAGCAAAGACAAACCCTCTCTGGGCAAGAACATGTTGAAACTCAAGATGACTGTGTACCAATAGACATTTGTTATTTTCTATTTATTCCTTTCTGTGCTTGCATTTTAAGTCATGTTGAACATTCAGTTTATTTTCCACATCAACCAGAAGTTTACAAAATTTCTATCAGTACTCCTCTTCTGTGGGGAGGAGATTCAGTTCCTCATAAGTAATTCCAAACCTCTGGTAATTTATCCACTCATCCTCCTTTGGGCCTAAATCCACTACATGCTTTTTGGAGTTTGCTGCCCCAAACCACAAGGCACAGTTGTACCATGACATAAACAGGGGTCTAATGATGCTGTTTGTTCTGTTCTCCATTAGTTTCCAAACAATACTTAACATTTAATTTGTTTTCTGACTGCTACTGTACCCTATAATGACATTTTCAATTATGTATCTGTAACAGCTCAAAGATCCTTTATTCAACCAGTAGAATATATCCACCACCACACAGAATTCAGAAAGGAACAAAGATAATCCTATGTGCGTTATTTATGTTTAACACTGAACTTCATCTGCCAGTTTATCACTTGGTGACTATCAATGCACCCTTACTACAACAACCTGCAGCCAACTTCTATTATATGCTATGTAACAGTTATATGAAAAGTTTTGGTATCACCACTCACACTTCTAAGGCATAAAACAGCACAAGCATTAGCAGAGTCCTTTGGAACTCCTCAGTCACTCCTTGTTTCCATCTGTAACTTATTGTTTGCCTGCTAGGGGATATTCCCTTTTATCTGTGGCCATTTACTTTAAAGTTTTGCTGAGCAGCTTTTGGGAATTCACTTAGACTAGCATCAGGTTTCTCATGTCTGTACGTATGACAGCTCCTTCAAAGAACTCCAGTATGACAAACTATGACAACAGCAATCCCTCCTGCTCTCAATTCAGTCTAGAGAGAGACTTCCAATCCTCTCTGTAGCCAGCTAATACCAAGGCAAAACCCATTCTCACAGCCCCTCACTGGGGGGTAACACCAAGGGTCAGATGTCCTCACAACACACCTGCACTGGAAACACTAACAGGGAGCAGGGGCTTAGAGAGAAGACCAAGTGAAGCATTGTGCTGCAAAACAGGGCTGTCAGGAGAGTTACCCCTTCACAGGATCAGGTAAGTACAAAGCCTGGGAGATCTGTGGACTCCACCTCTGGGTGGCTACCGGAGCTAGTGGAGGGACAGTTCCCAACATAAGAACTGCAAAGGACAGAAGGTCACAGCATAAAATAAGCCCATGGGACAGAACCTGGAGGCAACATCAGCAGAGCAGAACCCAAAGAGCCAACAGGAGCAGAAAAAGGAGTGCAAAGTAGCACAGGAACAAACCCAGAACCAAGCAGAGCAGGTTCAGAAACAGCTCAAGGAGTATTAGGGAGCAGAGAACCACCTTTAAGATGAACTGCTCAGTCATCAGTTTAGCAGGAACAAAACTGTCTACATCTATCCTCCAGGACTGGGGTAAGTACAGACCTGTGGAGCTGCAGAGGACTACTGGGGTAATTTACCAAAAGATGATGATTTAAGAGTCAAGATTGTCCACTGAATCACTGAGAAGATCTTGGGCAATCCCATCCAACAAGATCAAAAGCAAAGTTTAAGTCAAGGTTCTACAGTGGGCAGTACCCATTGCATCTCAGCTGCATCAGACTCACCTAAAGAGCTCCCCAAATTTACTTTTGAGGTGACTGCAGGAGGTATACAGGTCGTAGAGATAGACCAGGATACAGCGCTCTGCAGAGGAGCCATCCGAGCGGTTCATGCCATGTTTCACCACCCCACACAGACTGCAGAGAGACAAAAAAAGTGAGCTGAACCCTCAGGCACCAAGTAACTGCCTTTTAGGTGGGACACAGATGTCCCTGCCCCTTATGAACCCCCAGAATATTCACTGCTTCCTTACACACAGTGAGGGGGAGATGCCCTTACCCTTCGAAGACCTGAGCCATCTGGTCCTGGTTCAGGATAAGGCAGGAGTGGTAGTGCCGCAGCACAGCCACGATGCACAGGCACAAGCTGGTGGTATAGCTGCCAACAAGGTCGGAGGATTTCAGCAGCAGTTCTGCCTCCACCACGCTCAGTTCATTCAGCAACTGCACCCAATGACAGAAAAACCCTTCAACAGCCACAGGGGTAAGGTATGGTCAGAAAGGGAGGAGGCACACCAAATCCACAGCCTATAGGACCTGCCAGGAAAGGCACTGCCAGGCACTTTCTGCTTAGGGATGTACCCCAGAACAGCTGGCACAACGTCTCAGGCAGTACAAGGGGCTGTCAGGGCTTGTGTATCAGAGGGTGATTGGGATATGGCCATAGGCGGTATCAAACAGCTTGTTTGGTAGCTCTATCCTGCATAAATCTCACTCTGATATCCTTTCCAGGCTAACAGCCACAATTCCATCAGCTAGGCTTCAAGAGACACCTGGTACAGGCTGCAGAAACAGCAACAGGATTTTAGCAGGATCCAGAAGGCAGCCTGAGCTGCCATGTGCCAAGGATCTTTCCAGGGGAGCAAGGTAGGCAAGGTGCCAGGGCCAGACAATCCCCTTCTCATTTAGAACAAGGCCCTGCTGCAACCAGGGACAGAGATGCAATGCAAGTCTTTTGGAGACAAGCCCAAATCCTTTGGAAGAATAATCCTCAGAACAGAACATGCAAGACTATCTGCCACAACCTATTCCTAACAGGTGCAGCTCAGAAGCATCACAATGACCATACAATCTGACCACCTCCATGACACAGGTCAGAGGGTCACCAGTGATGACCAGAGCAGGCCAACTATCACAGCACAGATTTGCAGCCTCTCAAGTGGATGAATCCCTCCCCAGGAAGCACCTGAGCACACTGCCCTTACCTGGATGGCAAAGTCGATAAGACCACTGATATTGAGTGAATACTCCATCAAGTCAAATATGAACTGCACGTGCTGTACCAGAGGCAGGTGGTATGACATTCCCAAAGCAAAGCTGGTGATCTGTTCCAAGACATTACGAGATACCTGCAAATGCATAGACAACACACAGTCTATCTCCCCTTCCAGAAGTCCCTCAGCAGGCTCATCTCCTTTTTTCCATCCAGGAAGCTGCTCTCAGTAACACAAAGGGACACAGTCAGGGCCCAAGAAGGACAGCAGTTTTGAAATTTTCATACCTGAGATGTGACTTGGTGCTGATCAAAGTGAGAAAGGTGCTGGAACTTTGCAAAGATATCTTCAGCTGTTGGGAAGGCTTCTGGCTTGCTCTTTTTCCTCTTCTGGCCTTCCTCCCCACCTACCAATGTTGAAAAGATCAGAAAACAGTATTAGGCTGCTTTCCTCACCAGAGGATTAAACATCAGCCATCAGCTTCTGACAGTTCCCCAGCAAGATCAGCCCCTGTCATGAAGCATAGGCAAAAGGCCTGAGTCCTAGAACTTAAGTTGATAAGGACTATCTTGAAATGAAAAAACCCAAAACATTAAGGAATCCCTAACCTGACAGTAGGGCTAACATCTAGATTATCCCAAATGAAAGTACTCCTTGGAGTATCTTTCTGTCTTGATTTAGAGATATACCTATTCCCTGATGAGAACAAGCATTCTGGACTGAAGATGCTCGGTCACAGAAGTTTCTTTGTCAAAGCACTCCACCTCTTAAAGCATCATTTTTCTACCACATTTTAAGTTGCCTTTCAGGCATCAGACTAAGAAAGAAAAATTGTAGCCAGATTCTCAGCTGTTGGACATGAGAGGCTTTCTGTTGATTTTCACCCAGCTACCTGAATTTCCTATCCTATGCATTTAGCACATGCCTGAAGGGTAACAGCACGACACATTTAGCAAAGTCTTTGTCAAATATGCATTGGCAAAGTATTTTCTGCTTCTTGTGCAAGGATCTAAATGCAAGAATAAATAAAATAAAATCTGAAAAGATAAAGTTTTGGCCAGGGTCTCATTCTTAATCTTGTATGACTCAATTCTCTTCTGAAGACAAGTTAAATAAATAGACATTTCCAGCAGGAAACCAAGTGTCTTACATGCTGGTTTGTTTGCAAACAGAACACCGTTCCAGACTCATTCACTAGTACCTCTTACCAGACACTGTAGATTGTGTAAAATCCTTTCACTGTGACACTCCAGACAAGGGAGTCAGCCAACTGGAAAGATGCTCTAACTTCAGAAAGGAGTGTCTCAAGCTCTACTAACCTGTCTCTGCAGTGCTCTTTCTGTTTAAGACTTTTAGAATGTCTTTAGTTATTTTCTTGATTGTATGCCGAGCATCATCCCGTTGTTTTCCAACCCCAAAAAGAACTACCAGCCTTTGGTTACACTCATGACTGCATGACTCCTCCTGGGGAACCAAAAGAGACAACTGCATTAGCAACTACAAGGCTGAATGCTTTAACCTTGCTTCGCATCTAGATCTCTGAAAGAAATATGAAACCTTCATCTCAGAAGCTTCTCTGGGAGTAAGCAAGGAGCCATTTAGAAAAGCAGGACTGCTCCTTACTCAGCCACAGCAGGGAGAGACAGCAGCCTCAGGACCAGTGCACAAAGCAGCAACAGGGGAGCAGCTAGGAGCAGGTCTCGTACCTGAGGAATAGGGAAGTGTGTTGCATACTGGATGTGCCGAGGCTGGTCATACAGGGATGCTAGCATTCCTTCCACAGACTTATCCTTCAGCAGAGTCTTTGCTTCCTTGTCAGGATCTGGCTTTTCAGGGGAAGGGCTGGCTTTAGATTCACAATGCATTGGTGGAGAAAACATCTGGGGAGATATAAGAACAAGAAAATGTAGTTAGGGAACATGGTCATGCAACAGTAAAGATTGCTGAAGGAATGTACATCTGCTCAGGCCTAAATAGGAGCAGGAAAAGGAAGGGTTGGAAAAACAGCCAGTTCTTAAGGCAATAACCAAGGTAATGTGCTAAGAGACTATTCCTATTTTTGCTTCTGGTCTATGTTGTATATTAAGTTAAACACAACAGGAAATAACACAATAGGAGTAATAAATTCATGGCTTAGATTTTTGGAAACAACCCCTTCCACGGAAGGGGTGAGGATCCTGGGAAAGCATATAGCTTCACATCACACTTGCCTGACACGTACCTTGGAAAGGTCAGAAGTGGCTGGATAGATGTAGGTACTCAGGCATTTTTCAAGCACCACAAATGCATTTTACTACTCAGTGCCTCAGAGTGTTCTGCAACCATGAATTATGCCCACAGATATGAAGAACTGTAAACCTGAAGAAGTACTGAAGGCCACACAGTAGGATGAAAGCAGACTAGTGTCTTCTCCCAGAACCAAGAAAGCCTCTCCAACTGGTCACTCCCAATCTGGTGCCATCATGGTCATTCATTTCCCATCCACTTCCAAGCAGCCCACTTCATACCCTGCCCAAACATTGGATAGCCAGAGCACAAGAGGTCCCAGGAATGGCTGGGACTCACTCTACTCTGATGAATACCAACCTACATGAAGAGGTTATATGGGCCTTTTACAGTGTCAACTGCCTTACAACCCAGCCACTTCCAGCAGATACACAAAAGCAAGGCACGTGCTGTTCCTGGGCTCCCTACAACACACTGACCCTACTTACTGAGTATCAGGAGGGAAATGCTGGAACGTACCGAAAAGTCTGTCTTTTCCATGTCATCAAAGAGCATGCTGGGGTTGTGGTCAATGTCCATGGGCTCTGAAAGACCTGTGTCCTGGGAACAGACAGAGCAGCTTTACATCTCAGTGATGCATCAGGGAACAAGAAAATGTTTGTTGACTACAGCATTGATGTCCGTGTTGGACAGTGACAGCAATATGCCACCACACCCATGGTACCTGGCAAGCTGGAGCCTGATACACCTCAAATATCATGGACGGGCCTCACACAGCACCTCATGATATGCTGCTCTGTTACAAGTCATGCAAGATTTTCCTATCTACCCTTTTGCAATGTGCAGGTCCTTTCCAGTCACTTAGAACATAACCTTAAATTGAAATGCTAAGGATATAGGTTGGGGGAAGGAAGAGCAGGAGTCAGTGGTACATCCTCCAGCAGGTAATAGCAAGGAGGCTGTAAAGCTAGTAAAAACAGGCAAGCACAACACAGAGATGTACAGGAGGGCCATGGTGCTCGTGCTCTCACCTCAAGCTTGATGCCACTGCTTCCCTCTGTCTCCTTCCTGTCGTGTTCTTCAGCAGGGTCATCAAAGGGTGAGGGAGGGCGAGGCCCATGAGAATCCATGGCAAGATCACCCCGGGAGATGAGCGTGCACATGTAGATGTTGTGGGAGAAGACATCATGTCGGATTAGCTCACAGAACAGCAGCACCAGATTAAAGAACTCCACCTTTTCATTTTCCTTCCCAGGATCAGCTGAAAGGACAACACAGACAAGTCAGGGCTATCAGACTAGTTCTGCACCACTGTAAGCAACACCAGCCACCTAACCTAGGGCAAGAGAAAGCATTTCCTGAGACGTCAACACAGTGACTGATACACAGTTCTGAGATTACAGCAGGGACTAAAAGCAGAAAGTCCAGTTTCAAAAATCAGCAATTAAGTAAGTCAAAAGCTCTCCAGTGTCACAGCCCAGAGGCACTGGACTTTAGCCTGGAAGTGCTATTCCTGGGTGTACAAACAGCTGCCTACATCATTCAGACCTGTTATCCTATCCCCCTTAACCTGTTTGCAGAACCTCCACTGAGAGCCAGAGCTCTGTCACCAGTTAAAAAGCTCCCTCTAGTTCTCAGCCTGAAGTAATTCCTGATTAAGCTAAACTCATTTATCCTTGGTAAATGCTCTGTTAACAGAAGTGCCTCTGCATCATCTTTCTGTCATCTGGCCCTGCAAGCTGCTCTTCCTTCCTCTCCAAGGTAAGCTCTGAATTGCAAGGAAGCCAGACAGAGAATTTAGATATGCCCAATACCTACACACAAGAGAACTGCACACAAATTCAAAGTTTGCAAGAGAGGGAAAGCTGAAAACTGGGAGGCCACAAGTTCTTATTTACATACTTAGCATAGGAGCTTGAGTGTCAAGGAATTGCATAAGGACATCCTGAAAGACAGGAGCACTGGCTGCTGAGAGAGAGCCTGAGGAGATGGAGCCCTTCTCATCCACGACTTCAGAATCCCCACATCTCTGTGGAAACAGAAAAAGTACCAACTGCTGACACAGAGGAGAAACTTCCTATCCATAAATCTCAGAAAAATTCTCTTGAAGATTTCTTTTTTTATCTTGCTCTTATAAACAAGCCACCACACAGGTTTCTATAAGCTACTTCGCAGTCTCCAAGTATGTCAGCGCTTCCACACTGCAATCAGCTGTCCTCAAATGGATCCAAGAAATGGGATACGCACCATCCCACAGGCTCATTTATGACCTACATTGGGTCAGATGGAGCAAATGCCATAATTAGCAGCACCAGTGACAAGAGGCACTGTGCTGATCAGCCTTTGCCTGTCGGTGTAATCCAAGTTAGGTAACCTCTGCTCTCCTTTAGGGCTCCCAGCCTTCCAAGAATAAGGACCTACCTCAGCCTCGATCTCTGCTTGACGCTTTTCCAGGAGTTTGGCCACGACCATGGCCCTGTGGCGCCCAGAGCGTTTGTAGCTGACAGCCCACTCACACAGCAAGGCCACCACTGCGTCATCGTCTGGGGAGATCTGGGGGGATATAAGCACTGCAGTGAGAACCTGAGCCAAGCAGAAGAGGGGAGCAGATAGAACAGTGGGTCTACACCCCATAGAACAGAGCCTGAAGACTGCTACGTTCCCCTCCTCCTAACAAGGAGGACAGATGTCAAGCTAGAGCCCTCCTGCTTTGACTCCATTTTGCAACATGACTTCCACAGCCCCTGACAAATCTCCAGACTGACTCTGCTTCAGAAAATCATCTCTCTTCTCTATAGCGGCACATCGACAGAGTGCTAATCACAGCACTGAGTAAAACACAACTTCTTGACACCCTCATACGATGTATACAAACAGCCAGTCTTGCAGCTCACTTCCAGGAACCAGTGCAGTAGTGAATGCACTGTGGTCCTACACATGATAAATACATCACCTCCCAGGCCAAGAGGAACCTGAACTGTGAGCTCCCAGGAATCAGTAGCCAGCCCAAAATGTGACCAGGCTAGTACCGACATAACAAGTCCTCAGCACCAATCTGGTAGGCAGACTGATGTCTTTCATCAGTGAATTCTCTCAAGCTTACACGTATTTGTTGGACTTTCTAGAGCACAGAATCCCCCCTTCTCATTTTAGTACCTCCCTAACAAGGCTGCATGAAATCCTTTTCAATGGAGATCATGTCTCTTGGCCAAAGGCCACTACCTAGTCAGCTCTCTGCAGACACAGGACAGTAACAGTGGGATATAAACAAGAACACAGCCACATCCAAGACCAGGGCCCAGCAGCAAAGTCCCAGAGCACCTCATGACTGTCTTTGGTCGGACCCAGCCCAAATATCCTGTTATACAAGGAATCCAAAGAGTTGCTGAAGTCAGATCTTTCAAAGCTGTGACTGTCCAGAACTTCTAAGGTATGCAAGACACGGCCAATAGTGAAACCTAGAAGAGAACAGAGAAGAGAAATGTGTATTTGGTACCTGGTACAACAGACTCTAGAGCAACACCAGATGTGTTGCCAAGGTCAGCAAGCTCTACACCTCATATCAAGACCAGGTCCACAAGGAAAAAAAGATGGGTTGTAGCTGTAGGTGATTCTCTTCTAAGTGGAACAGAGGGTTTGGGCCCTTTATCCAAATGCCAGATGGACCCTTCTCTAAGGGTAAAGCCTGATGCATTCCTGGGGCCCAGGTTAAGGACGTGAAACCAGGAAACTTCCTAGCCTGGTACAGCCTGAGGGCTGTACCAGTTACTGGTCTCCCACACAGAAGGAGATGAAGTTGCAAGTCTAGTCCAAAGATAATCAAAAGGGACTTCAGCACCTTGGGACTGACCATTAGCAAGGGATTCTGGAACACAGGTTACTTTCTCTTCTATCCTTCCAGTTACAGGCAATGACATTGGAAGAAACAGATGGGCCCAGTCTATTAATACATGGCTACATGGCTGGTGTTGCTGCCAAAACTAAGGTTTTCTGACAATGGGAGGGCCTACACAGCACCAGGCACACTGGACTGCTCAGTGTATGAGAAACTGGTTGGACAGTCACATCCAAAGGGTAGTGGTCAAAGGCTCAGGGTCCCAATGGGCATCAGTGATGAGTGGTCACACAGACAAAGATCAGCAAGTCTGTAGATGACACCAAGCTGAGTGGTTTGGTTGATACTCCTGAAGGATGGATGACATCCAGAAGGACCTGGACAAGCTCCAGCAGTGGCCCATGGGAATCTCATGAGGTTCAACAGGGCCAAGTACAAGGTGCTGCACCTGGGGCAGGGCAACCCCAGTATGAATCCAGATGGAGAGCAGCCCTGCAGAGAAGGATTTGGGGGTGCTGGTGGATGAGAGGCTGGACATGACCCAGCCCTGTGCCCAGAAAGCCAAGTGTGTCCTGGGCTGCAGCAAAAGCCCTGTGGGCAGCAGGGGAGGGAGGGGATTCTGCCCCTCTGCTCCACCCTGGTGAGACCCCACCTGCAGTGCTGCCTCCAGCTCTGGGTCCCCAGCACAGGAAGGACAAGGACCTGTCAGAGTCCAGAGGAGGCCATCAAGTTGATTGGAGGGATGGAACACCTCTCCCAGGAGGAAAGGCTGGAAGAGTTGGGATTGTTCAGCCTGAAGAAAAGGCTCTAGGGTGACCTAACTGTTGCCTTTCACACTAAGGAGGGCTTACAAGAAAGCCTGAGAGAAACTTTTTACGAGGGCAGGACAAAGGGGAATGGCTTTAAACTGAAAGAGGATAGACTCAGACCAGCTGTTAGGAAGAAATTCTTCCCTCTGAGGGTGGTGAAGCAGTGGGACAGGTTGCCCAGAGAAACTGTGGATGCTCCATTCCTGGAAGTGTTCAAGGCCGGGCTGGATGGGCCCTGAGCAACCAGATCTAGGGGAAGGTGTCCCTGCCCATAGCAGGGAAATTGAGACTACTTAATTTTTAAGGTCCCTTCCAACCCAAACCATTCTATGATTCTGTGAGAAGTTTCTGTGAGCTCATTGCTTGGGCTCATTGCCCAAGGAAAGCTGTACCAGTCAGGCAAGGGTCCACTTATCTTAATATCCTGACTCTCACTGTGGCCAACAGCAGATTTTAGGGGAAAGCATCAGAACATGGCACATAGACAAGAGTATAGTTCCCTGGTACATATTTCCAGCTTCCAGTAACAGAAACTCCCCCTATACCTGGAGAAATGGATCCTTGTAAGATTTTGCACTGGAAAGAAAAAGAGCTGTGTCCTCCTGCTGACAGTAAATAAGAAAAGCAGTAAATAGGAAAAAATCAAAAAGAATAGCCAGACAGGAATTTTGTCAGAGTAGCACATGGATCAGGGGGAGAGAAACTTTAACCTACAGCAAGTTACCTGCTGTGGTTTCTTGGCACTTGTCAAATGACCAGCGAACCTCCACAGCCTGGCCACGTTCCTTTATCTGCTGCTCAATTTCACGCAGCTTTGCCCGAACCTAGAAACAATGGACTTGTGTAAACATACAAAAGGATGCCTTAGAAGTCCTGTGAACAAAATTATTAGAAAACAAAGAGATTGGTAGCAATTCTACTTAAGGTTAGATTTTGCCCATCTTCCAAGGACATCACTGTCTGGCTTATAGCAGAATGAGAGCACTTAACTCCTTGGGAGTGAGACAGCACCTCCAGATCTGCTTATCACACAACATGAAAAGAAAATTCGGAAAGAGCTAAGATACAGCTGTTATCCCAAACCACAAGAGCTCCCTTTTCTGAAGGCTGCTCACCTGCTGTGTAAAGGCTGAATTCCCCCCTGGCATGGGCAAGTTGGATGGGGCTATAGGTAGGTGGTCCAATGGAGAGCCAGTCTTTATCCTGCTATCAGTCAAGGAATAATGCCACACAAGGGCACTTGGGCAACACAAAATTATACTCTGTAACAGATAGATAAGTCAGTATCACTGAGCAAATTAAGGTCAGAACAATTAAGTTACATGACTTTCTACAGAACTAACCACTGCTTTATCCTATTACCCAGGCATTCATTATCCTGTATACATATTTACTATTTGGGTGGGGATTTTTTTGTTCTAAGCTCTGAAAGACCCTTTGGATCATACAAACTCCCACCTCCAATGCACAATCCAACCCTCAGGGTCCAGAAGCAGCATTTACATTTTTGACTTACAACTCTCATCAAGAATAAAGTCTGAGAAGAACTAGGAGGTAATAGACCCAAACTAATTATGCCATACTGTTTGATAATCACAAGTGTGATTATTACAGTAACAATACCATGCTATATGCATTCTCACTCTTTTATGATCTTGTGTGTACGCTCACATAAACACAGACAAAATTTCACTGAACCATTCCTATAATGTTCCCCAATAGCTTCTGATTCACAAAGCTGTTTTAGACACTCAAACCAAAGAATCTGCTTATCTTGAGAACATTTCAGCAAACGTTAATTATGTGCACTCTTAGAAATGCACCTGTTTCCACTGAGACATACTAAAGATCAGACCATCATTAACCAATGTCAACTTTTTAAGCAGATTGTGTTCGAACTCCAAATCAGCCAAACCTCTGAGGTGTGTATGCTCATCTATTTTCCCTAAAGTAAGCTCCCCAAACACAAGATTTTTACATTAAAGACATGTTTTATCAGATAGAAAATAGAAATAAAAACCCTCTAAACTTCAACAGAAAGCAAACAGGACTTAATAAGAATGCAAAGGGGTTATTTATAACCCTATGTGGCTCTCTAACCCTTGCAGAAAGATCCTTACTTCTAGCCAACTGTACTACAGGAATTTTCTTTCTCTCTTTCTCTCTCTCTGAGAGCTGGCTGGCTGCTTCTTGATCCTGTCAGGGCTCCTTCATCTCAAGTTTCTCTCTTGAGCAGCGGGTTCCCAAGCTTTGTGCTCTCTTCCTCTCCAACTCCTGCTCTATCCTGCACTCTCTGGAACCTTCTCTGCTTTAACAAGTCTTTTCTCCCCGGGAAGGAACTATCTCCACTCCTTCTGCATGGACCCACCTGACCTAGTCACTCTCCTCTTGAAGGAGAAAAACACAATCATGGATGAATGCCCACACTGAACAGAATTCACCTATCTTTTTCTGACACAAGGACAGTAAGGACTGAATCTCCCAGTGTCACAACAGCATCTGTTCTTCAAACTTCTATCAATAAGGCTTTGGCAACCTTGCCCTTTTACTGCAATGTAAGGTTTAATCAATCCCACCTATAAAGATTATGAGTTTAGAGTAGTTCCTTTTCAAAGCCTGCTGCCACTCCTAAACCATTAAATTCTTCCATAAAGTGGAAAGGGCTGTTTCTTGTGTGTGCTGTTCAGTTGTGGGGTTTTTTTCTTGTTCTGTGGGAACTTTCTTCCTGATGCGGGGATGTTTAAGAGTTGACAAAATTACAAAGCACTTTCATTTCTGGCATAATTTCCTTTCCTGGATGACAACCTGCTATGGACATACACAATGGGAAATAACCCTTTCTTTCTCATCCCTTCTTTTGTAAAGCTTTCCCAGCCATGCGAGGCACCTGTGAGTAGAGCAAAATGTTCTATTCCAGCCCATTTTTCTTATTCAAGTCAGTCAAGGGCACTGCTACAGCACTGATGTCTGGCACAAAAGCTCTGTAACACATCAGCAAAGATAATCATGGTTTGATACTTAGGAAGCTGCTGACTCAGACTGTAATGATTTTTCGGTGATGGCACACAAGGTAAATTGTCCCTGTTGATCCCAGAATCACCATCACTTAAACCTACCTGAAGGATGCAGCTGAGCCCATACACCACTGGCCGGTGCTGGGGGCACAGCAATAAGTCGCTGAAAGGGCTGGGAGGAGGATTCCCTGCAGCTGGCTGAGGGGTGGGAGTTGAAGGAAGAGCATTCCCTGTCTGGGCAGACAGGATGTGTGGTGGGTGCCCACCAGCACCATCCAGCTGCATAGCCAGCCTGCGGGTGCAGAAGTAGGCCAGACGTCTGGACAGGTACGCAGACTGCACAAACTCTCCAGAGTACTGCAGGGAAGATGGAAGGAGGGGAAAACATCCTTGTCACAAGAAACACAAGAAAAAACCCTGACCTTCCCAAAGTACAGTGTGACACTGCCTTGAAGAGGTAGTCCCTTTTTACAGAGAGCTCCTTAGCATCATGGATCACCCACTGGCTGCTAAGCATCAGAAAAACCCTTGAAATGCTCTCTGGCAATGACTTCACATATAAAAATGTACCCACACCCAGCCTTCCCAGAGCTTCAAAGGTGTGCCCAGAATCTGTTGTAACAGAAAGAAAGAAAAAAGCAGTTTCCATGTACTGGTGCACAATCAGTAGAACTATCACAGCTGTGACATGGGCAGGGGTTACCAACTCCAGTGCAGGAAAAAAGGGTAAAGGAGAATAAAAACCATAAGAGAGCAGGACTAAAAAGACATCCTTGCAAGAGCTAAGAAGGATGCTCAGAGGGACACTCCCTGGTGTTACTGGTGCAAAATAACTCATTAATCCCTCAGGCAATAGGAAGGGGATGGCCAAAGCAGAAGTCAGCACTCTCCTAACGCAAGCTGAGTGCTTATTTCTCACCCGCAGCAGCAAAGGAAGGAGCATTTTCAGAAATTCATCTTCTCCTGACCGTATCTTCTCAAAGCACTCGAGGACCCACGTCAGGAATTCATGCCGGTCCAGCATGCCATCCTGCACACAGATAAAAGCAGACCAAATGGACAGAAGTTGAAGTAACCTCCACTGAGATAAGGCAGAGCAGCAGCAGCTTGCTTTTCAGCAGTGGAAATAACTCTGGAAGTTTTCACAGTTCTGTGCTACCCCTGTCCTATTACTGAGCTCCAAACTGCATCTAGACCTAGTAGTCTATTCACAGAAAGACAGTATTTTGCAGAAATAAATCCTTTGGCATCCACTCCTCAGCCTCCTGTGCTATACACCCACCCAGCAGCCTCTGCCAGTCCCTCACCTGGAACATGAACATAGCCAGTTTCTCATTGTAGTCCCATTGCTTCAAAGCCTGTTCCACCTCTTGGGGCATTGGTCCTGATGGTGAACCACAGCCTTGCCCTGGCAGCTGTCTGTAGAACTCTGCAATTTTCTGCAGCTGCTCTGACAGGTACTTGGTGATGATCTGCGTCCATTCTGGAGAAGACAGGTCAGCAGTGAGCACTGTGGCAACCAGGAGCAGGAAAGAGCCAGGACGGTGCATAGGTGGAAACCCAAAGAAACCAGAACACAGCCAGGGAATTCTCCTAGACCACGGCAATCTGGAGCAGGCCAGGATGCAAAGGATGTTGGACCTAGTAATGCTTAATGAAACTGGAAACAGACAGGGAGTAACACACCAAAATTCCCCGGGAAACATACATACTCACTTGGGAAGTAGCTAATCAGTCATCACTAAATTGCAAATTTAGTCTTTGTATGGTAAGAAAAAAACAGGTTAGGTAGCAAAGGAGCTCAGCAGAACTTAGCAGGAAGAAAGAAAAGTATTAGGAAGTATTTATGGAAGTATTTATGGCCACTAAGATTTAATCTTCAGTGTACTCTCACAGGTGGGCCTGTTGTTCACACAGTCATGCACGTCAGAACCCAAGGATTTATCAGCAGGAAACAAGTTTATATGGATTTCCAGGCTACCTCTTACTAATCAAGAGCAGGCTGAGAAGGAAACATCTGTGATGGACAAAGCCAGTGCTTCACACAAAGTGCTTACCAATGAAGGGATCAATGACATGACGCTTTTTCACCTTCGTTTCCGTGATGGCAGCATAATAGGCACAAGTCATTTTGATGAGCCACGCTGCTCTCATTACTGGAACAGTGTATTTTGCCAAATAACCAAAGACCTCTTCCTTCTTGCTAAAGATGGGCACCTGAAACAGAATTGAGAGGGAGAAGTGAACCAAGCACTTAGAATACGAACTGAAGCAGCTAAAGCAGCTATACCTGCTGTAGGTGTGGAGAATGTAAAAAGGGAACAGAGCAACACAGTACCTCTACCTCAAAAAAACCTGCTGCCAAAATTCACTTGTGTTCAGAAAGCAACAGTACCAGAGCTGCATTTCAGTATAAACAGGAACAAAACAAATGGAAAGAAGACAGAAAATGTAATTACGTCACTGTAAATCCACGCCCTGAATCCTGCAAACATCTTGGAGGTTATTCTCCAGAGAGCACATAAAGAACTGTGAAAGATACAGACTAAGGATTGAGTCAGTAACAGAGTATCTGCCATACAAAGTGAAGACAAGATGCTTCATTTTGTGTACAAAATGGAGTGGTTACAGAAGTCTCATAATATCATGAATACCCAACAGAAGACTGTGAGAAACAGGGAACTGAGTACCATAGTAAGAAGGAATTTATTAGCCCAAGATCCAAAATTCAAGATACAACATAGGAGGATACCAGTGAAATCATCAGACTGCAGGACTATAAACCAGGAAGCAATAACACATCAAAGGAAAAAGTACAGCTGTGGGGCTCATTTCCACACAATACTCTGGAGAGCAAAAGTATGTGTGTTTTCACAGAGGAATGATAAAAAAAAAATCACAAAACCAGGCCCATTTGGCAGGTATCTTCAAGTCCCTAAACTACTGACAGTTCATTTACCTGCTATGTTTCCTATTTTTCCCAATTTCTCTCTGATGCCTCAAAGTCAGACCACTTGGCTACTGACAGTCGCTCTTTCACATCTAAGTTCATGAAAATTGATGCACCTCATTGCAAAAAACCAAGGGAAAACCCTGAAAGGTTCAAGCCTTCACCATGACCTCAGGAAACTGACAGCCAAAATGCAAAGGAGGATTAAGTTCATAAAGAGTCAGATTCTGGGAAAATCTGATTACTTTATTTTCCCCTCAGGAGTGACTCAGACCATTTTGCAACTGGAAGTTATGTTTTTCCACAATGCATACCAGATTCCCAAGCACCTTGTTTGTAGGTCTCCCCTGAGAGAGAGTTCTCTCTCTCAGATCTTGCTATCAGGCCTGAAAAAATGCCACAGTAAGACCCTTCTTTCATACTCTACAGAATTCACAGCTATAAGGGAAATATCTACCCCTCGACTCCAGGGCACAGAAACACTGCAGGCCTGGCCAAGACCAAGTGTTAGCTCACACACTCTCCTCTGCTGAAAAGCAGAAACACCTCACTGCAACAGAAGCCTGGGAAGTCATTTAGGTGAATATTTTCAGTAATTCTCACTATGACTTTCGAGAACTTGAAAAACCCTCCACAACAGAAATGTCCTAATCTAAACAACAGACCAAAGGCAACAGTGGCAGCTATTCTGAAAAACAAACGAACTTTAAAAGAAATCAGTCATGTCCTACAAGCCAAAAGGCAAAGCTGAACATGCCTCCAAATAACAGACAAGAGACCAGTTCTCTAAGTGTGGATGACTATAGTCAGGGCACTACAAGTCCTACATCCACTCTTCAAGCTGAAAGCTTCTCAAGATGTATAGACAAGAAACTTCTCCAAACAGTAAAAACCTTCAGAAAACCTCCAAAAACAAGCAGAGATTAAACTCTCTGCCTTGCCAGGCTGCCTCTCCTGTAACATACCTTCTTAGCAAGATGAGTGAGGGGCTTAGTTCCAGCCAGATCTGTGAACCAGTTGTTTATGGCACTCTGAGAACGTGCTGTCACCAGCCAAAAGTTATCCTTCTGATTGACCTGGGGTTTCCGTCTCCCCGTGTCAGGCAGGGTGTTGCACCGCAGCTTTTCTGCAATAATACTGCTAAAATTTGAGCTGATCTGGAGAAGAAAAAAAGGATTAATTACATTTCAGAGGTCAAAGACCTGTTCAGTGTGCTTAAAAGCCCATTTGTCTTTCCTACCCGAAGTCTCACCAGTATCAACTTTTGAAACACAAAAAACCTGCCAATAACTCCTTTGTTATACTTGCAGAGATGAATGCTTCTAGACAACTCATACGATAACCAAGCAGGGACTCAAGTTGAGATGGACACAACCCTTTAAAAATACTTGTCAAACCAGACAGAAAGCTTCTCAGACAGAAGTCAGCCAAGGAAAACAAATATCCTGTGCTTATTGATTGCCTTCCAACCCAGGTCATTACCAGCTGTTTTGTCAGGAAGTCAACATCTTGATTTCAGAGACTGGAAAAATGGAGTTGAAGCCTATTATATAA
The DNA here is from genome assembly GCA_013397115.1 of Edolisoma coerulescens. Classification (NCBI taxonomy): domain Eukaryota; kingdom Metazoa; phylum Chordata; class Aves; order Passeriformes; family Campephagidae; genus Edolisoma; species Edolisoma coerulescens. Next base: position 19,367 of record VWZW01005597.1, read on the forward strand.
CTCCCATTTTTAAACTTCCAGATGTTTCAAGAAATCGTACTTTCCTTTTACTATGGCCATCATGTAACCAAACCAATAAGATGCTTCCCTCTCCTAGTATCAGAGCCTTCTGCTTTAATTGCAGAATATAAGGAGTCCGAGATGCTAGCTTAACGAAGACTGCAGACACAGACCTGCCCCTAAAATGCACTCAGCAAGACAAGAACCTGCTCGCTCAGAGGTGGGACACAGTCCTAAACCAATGCAGAACCTGGATTCTACAGAAACGGAGGGTCAAGTCTTAAAAACACCCATACAAAAGGGAAAGATCTCCTAGTTCTCGACACAGGGAAGGAACGAGACCCAGGACTGTCCAGGATCCAGCAGACTGCCCTGCCAAACCCGCCCCTCGACTGCCGGGACGCCTCTCACCTTCGCCGGGTTGAAATTGACATTTTTGGCACTGCCGTGCTCGTCCCCAGAGACCGCGGGCTGGTTATTGAAGCCTTGCTTGACATTCAGCGCAGTCAGCTCATCCTGCGGGGGAAGGACGGTCAGCAGGGCCCGGCACGGCCCCTCCGCGCCCACCGCCGCAGCTTCTGTCCCCACCGCGGGGGCTGAACGAGGCGAGGCCCGGCTGCTCCTCCGACCTCCCCCAGCCCTCGCTGCCAGGCACCGCCCGGGGCAGTGCTGGGACACCGGGACCGCGGCTTCTGCTAAACCTTCTGCTAAACCCCAACCCGGGCAACCCGGCGGGACGGGGCCCCCTCGCCCAGCTCCCGACCCCCGCGCCGCTAACCCGGCGCTTCCTCAGGTCCCACCCCGGCACGGCGGTCCTGCACCCCGAGTCCCCCCAACACGCCCGGCCCCCGCACCTCTTTCTGCTTGGGGTCCTGCGGGTACACGTCGGGCGGGCCGAGGCGCGGGCGCTTGAGCGGGCGGTGCTCGTAGCTGAGGACGCCGAAGGCCGCCATGGCGGGGCGGCCGGGCCACAACAAGGGCCGCCGGGGCCGCCCGCGCCTGCGCGCTGCGCGCTGCGCCGGGGCAGGTGGGCGCCGCCGAAGCCGGTCCGAAGGAGAACGGAGAGTCCCGAGCGTTGCCGGAGAGACACGAGTGTTGACGAAGAGTGCCGAAAGTTGACGGAGATACCCGAGCACTGCTGAGGGTGGACCGAGGAAATACGAAGAGCACCGAGCGCAGCGGGAGAGATCCGAGAGGGGACGGAGATACCCGAGCGTTCCCGAAGCAGGGACGAGGGAGGACAAAAAGACCGGAGCGCCGCAGGAGAGTCCCGAGCAGTGCCGAGAGCGCCCGAGCCCGAGCCGAGCGAAGCCGGAAAGTGTCGAAGAGGGACGGGGCAGCCCGAGGGGCGCTCGCGCGACCCCCGGCGGAGGCGCCGCGCCAGTGGCGTGTCCTGTCAGGGTCACGTGACACACCCCCCACCACACTCGCCCCCAGCCCCGGCTGCCCCCCGGCCCCGACACCGGGGCACCCCCGGGACCCCGGCCACCAACACCCCCGGTGCGGCCGTCACCGCACCGGCACCAGCCCCCGCGGACATCGGTCGTACTGTCACACACACACAGCCCCGCTGTGACTCTCTCCCTGCAGCCGCCCCCTCCGACTGCCTCAGTGCCTCCCAAGGATGCTCTCAGGGATCCAGGCGGGCTGGGCGTTGGGATCCCCATCCCAGCCATGGTCCTGGGGCAGCCCAGTGGCGGTGATCCCTACAGCATGGCAGCGCGAGCCATGGGAATACGGCAGGATGAACTGGGGGGTCCAAGAGGGTGAGGCGTGAGACCTGAGCAGGACGGGTGATGCAGTCCCGGTGGGATGAGGCATGGGGTGCCAGTGGGATGAGGCATGGGGTCCCAGTGGGATGAGCTGTGGGATCCCCCTGGGATGAGCCGCAGGGCCCCACTGGAGTGAGCCGTGGTCCCCATAAGGTGGCCCATGGGGCGGCACGTAGGGTGGGCCCCCGGTGCAGGCAGTGCCGTGGGGCAGGAAGCAGTGTGGTGCGGAAGCCGGCAGCCCTGCGCGAGGCTGTTCGCACGCATCCCTGGTCAGGCGCCCCCATGGCGGTTCCTGGCACCTTCCTCGTGCCTCTCCTCCTCCTCCTCTGTGGGCCAGGTAGGGACCCTGCTGCTGCCCACAGCCATCCAGGTAAGGGGGCACACGGGAAGGCCACGGGCCCCTTTTGCGGGTGGGGCTGGGGGATGGAGCTCCCCAGTGATGGCGGGCGAGGAGGACAGGATGTGAGGCTGCGTGGGCTGGCGCGCTGTTGTGGCACACACCAGGGACCCTGTGACCCCCCGATGTGCCCCAGGACCTGTGGCACCTATATGGCCCCTTGCAGTGCGGCTGCCAGGAGGGTCAAGCTGTACCAGGGAGCCCTGTTGGGGGGTGTCCTTGCTCCCACTGCAGTGCCGGAGCATTTCTGACCCCACCAGCCCCCTGGCTACTAGTCCTGCAGCGCTCCTGCCCCATCACTCTACTGGCAGATCCTATCGGTCCGTGATACTTGTGGGTGCTGGCCAGGATGGTCAGTGGATCTGCACCAGCTGCCCTTTCCTTCCTGGTCACCTCAATAGTGCTGCGCACAGGAAGGGGATGGGAGACAGAGGCTTCTCTTTCCACGTGGCACTCTCATCCCAGCCACTGTTTTCTGAGAAAAAATCCACTCCTTGGCTGGCTGTCAGTAAAACCACAGCTTTCTGTGGAAATGCAGCCCCTCTGTATCCCTGGACTTCCTGGGCTGGTGAGAAGATGTCTGCATCTCCATGTGTGGAAACAGCCCTTTGCTCCACTGTGTTACATTACAATCCAGGAAAGCTCGACTGGGGCTTTCTCCTGCCCCTGCAGTGCTGGCTGATGACTTTGGTTCACACAGAGGGAGGCTCATAGGGATATGCAGGGACCTGGCATGTGCCATGTCTCTCTGGTGCAGCCCTGGGCCCTGGCACAGCCACCCACCACTGCAATGCCCAGCAGTGTCTGTTGCTTGCAGGGGTGGAGTGTGTCCTCTTCAACGAGGAGTACATGACCTGCATGTGGGGGAGCAGAGAGACACTCAAGGTCAACTACTCCCTCTACTACTGGTAGGTGCCCCTGCCCCATGGCCAGTCCTACAGGAGGGTGTCCAGTGGTGGGTCCTTGCACAGGGGGGTTACTGCCAGCATTGCTGGTCCTGGCATCAGGCTGCCCCTCCACCCTGAGCCCAGGGCGGGGCTGGCTCTGTCTCCAGGGCAAGCAGGATGGGATGTGCTGGGGAGGGGGGTCCCAGCGAGGGCTGGGGCATGCGAGGCCTTGGGGAGTGCTGGTAACCCACTGCGACACAGGTACAAGAACGCGTCTGACAAGGTGGAGTGCAAGCACTACCTGCAGGACCAGGGTGTCAGGGTCGGCTGCCACTTCAAGAAGAACGAGCTCATCCAGTTCCAGCTTTTCCATGTTCTCATCAATGCCAGCGTTGGCGGCGAGACCCTGGAGATCCCCAGCAAGCGCATGTTGCTGCAGGACCTGGGTACGGAGTGGTGGGGGGAACCCCCTCTCCTCTGCAGGGCTGTGGGTCCTCAGAGCTGCCCTTTCAGCTCCCAGCTGGCAGCAGGGCCGCTGGGGCATGGGGCCAGCCCTCACTGGGCGTCACCTGTCCCTTGCAGTGAAACCGGAGGCGCCCGTCAACCTGACCATTCGCAACATAAGCAACAATCAGCTGCAGCTGACCTGGGCCACCCCGTACCCCAAAGCCAAGTGCCTGGAGCATGCTGTCAAGTACAAGAGCAACAAGGACACCAGCTGGACGGTGAGAGCCCCGGGCACGGCACTCTCGTGGCTGTGCCTGGGGGTGAGCTGTGCAGCAGCCTCCAAGGTGGTCCCAGCCAGCAGCACATAGCTCATGTCTCTGCAGGAGCTCTCGGTGAATGGAGATGTCTTCTCCTTACCCAGCGTGGACTATGAGAAGTTCTACACCTTCTACGTGCGCAGCAAGATCAACAAATACTGTGGCAGCACCCAGTTCTGGAGTGAGTGGAGCGTTCCTGTCTTCTGGGGCAGCAACTCCACCAGCAAGGGTATGTTCTGAGGGCTGCAGTGGGATAGGATGGACTGGAGCATGGCAGGGCTCAGCAGGCAAGAGATGGCCAAGCAAGTAGAGAATGGCCTGAGGCAGCAGCTCAGGGGCAAGACCCATCCGGGCATGTGGGGTGCAAGGCAGCAGCATCCTTTGTACCTTGGAAGCAAAACACACCCCACCAGCGGGACCTGCTGTCTTTTGCCAGGGGCTTCTTAGCACTGGAGGGCACGGCTAGGCCAGGACAGGGTCATCAGCTAGTTATGGTGATAGGATGGCAGGGCTTGGGGACAGGCCCCTTCTCCATCCTCTGTTCCCAGCTGAGCCCTGCCATGAGCAATGCCATGGCCACCCACGAAGGGCCACCTGCAGGCCCATCCCACTGCCGTGGCGGTGTGCTGTCTGGGGGTCACTGTCACCCCTGCTCTTTCCAGGCACGGGGGAGGAACAGCTGCTCTGGTTCAGGATCCACACAGTCTTGGTCCCCATTGCCTCCTGCCTGCTCCTGCTGGTCCTTGTCATCCTGCTGGTGCGCATGGAAAGGTGAGTGTGGGGAGCTGAGTGGGGGCAGCAGCACCGGGACTCTTCCCCTCTGACACACCTCTCCTGCACAGGGTATGGGTCATCCTGATGCCCCGAATTCCCAACCCCAGCAAGAATTTTGATGAGCTGTTCATCACCCACAACGGCAACTTCCAGGTAAGGCGGTGCAAGCAGCCCTGCCCTGGGCTCACCCCTGCTGCGCGGGGTTGGGGCTGGGCTGGGTGGCAGCTCCTCTCACCCTGCTCTGCTCCCTGGAGGAATGGGCTGGAGTCCCCAAAGATCTTGTGGAGAGCTTCAAGCCCAACTACAGTGAGAACATCTGCTATGTGACTGAGCTGCCACCCAAGGACAGCCACGAGCCCCTCTGGGACAGCAGCAACCACACACCACCTCCAATGCCTGGGCCCCCAGCTGCCCCCAGCGAGCACAGCCCCTACCAGAAGAGCTATGGGAGAGTGTGACACGCTCCTGCACCCCTGCACCCCCCTGCTCCACAGCTTTGCTGCCCAAAACCTTACCGCTCCACAGGCCCTGCTCCCCGCTCCTGCCATGCCTCTGCCAAATGCCCTGCGCCCCCAGTCTCGCTTCCTGCCAAGTCCCCCTCCCTGCTCCGAGGTGCCCACAAGCACACCCAGGGACGTGTCCTGCTGAGTGGGCACCTGCAGCTGAGCAGGCAGGGGCCACTGGCCAGCTGATGGGGACACAGGGGATGAGGAGTCCCAGGGAGGCCAAGTGTGGAAAAATAATGGAAGATAGACAAGGAAGATTGTAAACATGCTCAAGTGCCTTGCAGCTGATGTAGAAAAACACATATAACATACTCATCGTTGTTTAGTTTTGTGTGTTCAGTAAGTAGAACTTCTGTGTTTAGATAACACAGGCCTGTGATAGACTTAGTGGCACCTTATTTAACATGCCTGAGATTCCTGCCCTCCTGTGGGAAAGATCAAATCACAGTGGTAAACCACGACTGCACAATTCCTTGATAAACAAGTAAAAACAGCAGGTTCAGTGATCTTCTAGGGTGGACCAAGATCCACAGTGCCTGCATCCCTGCTTGTGTGCCTCTGCCTGGGTGCTGCTTGGGGGATCCTCCAGTTGGTGAGGTAATAAAAATAAATTTCCTCTTTCATCCATGGTTTTGTGGTTGTTCCTGTGTCCTGCCTGTGCTGGCTCAGACAGCAAGCCACGGTGTCATCCTGGCAGTTTCCCCAAGGCCTCGCTGCTCCTTCGCCTGTGTCCCCAGTTTCCAGTGGCAATAAACCCCCCACCAGGGGTTTGCCCAGGCTAGTCCTGCAGGGTCTGGGGAAAGCACCAGTGAAGTCCCAACTCCTGAACACCTCTGACCTCTCACACATGGTGAGGCAGGGGCCAGTCCTACTGTCCCAGCACCACTCTCCCAGGCTCACAGTGGCAGCATGTTCATCAATCAACATCAAGCACATGGATGAGTCCCCTGCTGGCTGTCTCACAGGGCTCCCTGCGCACTGGGGTGATGTGCTGGGCAGTGGGCTCTGCTCTGGGCTCTCCAACCACTTCCAGGGCCACCTGCAGCCCCCAGCCACTGCCACTGTCCCTGCAGACACGCAGACCCTTCTGGCCAACACCAACTGCAGCGCTCTGCAGCTGCTCTTACAGAATCCCAGATTCAATTATGTTGGAGAAGACGTTGGGAGATCACCAAGTCCAACCTCTGTCTGAACACCACCACGTCAACCAGACCACAGCACTGAGTGCCACCTCCAGTCTTTCCTTAAACACCTCCAGGGACAGTGACTGCACCACCTACCTGGGCAGTCTAATCCAATGCCTAATCACCCTTTCTGGGAAGAAATTCCTCCTGATGTCCAACCTCAACCTCCCCTGGCAGAGGGACATAAGACCACACCCTCCCATCCTATCGCTGCTTGCTTGGGAGAAGAGTGGGACCCTCAGCCGGGCCCTGAGACAGCCGGACCCTCGGACAGCCGGACCCTCGGACAGCCGGGCCCTGGCACAGCCGGACCCGGGACAGGGGTCCCCGGCCCGGTTTCCCTCAGCGTCCCGCGGTGCGCGGGAGGGGCGGCAGCGCCCCCCAGCGGCGGGGGCACCCCAGGCCCCGCCCACCCCGGGCAGGGGCGGGGCCTCCGTGCCCGGCCCCGGTAACTTTCCAGCCCTGCCCACGTGGGGCGGCAGCGGCCGCCCCCTGGCGGCGGCGATTGGCGCAGGCGGGCCCGCCCCCCGTGCCTGCCGCGGTGCCGGCTCTGCGCNTCACCATGATCGTGTGTCCCCAGAGCGTGGAGCACCCCCGAGGAAGCCGATGCCAACGGCTGCCGGGGCAGGGAGGNTGCGCGGGGTCGGGGAGGCTGCGCTCTCACGATGCCGCTGCCGGCGGCTTGATCTTGGTCCTGGTCCTGCTCCCGGTGCTGGTGCCGGTCCCGGTGCGGCGGCGCCGTCCCCGTCCCCTTTGTGCGGGATGCGGGAGGCGCCGTGGCTCCATCACTGCCAATCAAACTTGTTTTTCTCTCTCCGCCTGCACTGCCCGCGCCGCTCACCGGGGGCGCTGCCGCCGCCGCCGCCCGCACAATGGGGCCCCGGGTACCGGCGCCGGGTACCGGCCACCGGCACCGCCGTAGGGGCCCCTGCCGCGGGCACTCGTACTTCCCCCCTCCTCTCGAAAACCCGGGCAGAGGGGCTGGGTGAGAGGTGCCGCCGAGCACCGTCTTCAGCGAACGTTACCGGAGGAGCCACCGGTACCGACGGAGCAGCGGTCTCGCCGGGCGAAGGGATGGAGCCCCGTCCGGGCAGGGAGCGCGGCGGGGTCCGCCGGCCCCTCACCCGGGCATCCCGGCGCCGTCCGGGCCCCTTCAGCCTCCTGCCTTCTTTATGTGCTCACGGCTGCCGGCCGGGAGCACCGGGGCACCGTTTTCCCGGCGGCTCCGCCGGGCGGGGAGGGGGCGAGGTTGGTGGTGGGTACGCAGTCGGTGCCTGTTAGTGTTCAGGGGGATCGGACACACGAAAATTCCCCTGGGGAGGGAGGCGATGCTCCCACAGCCCGGGAGTGCGAGTGGATGCAGGGGAGAAGGAGAAGGGCTGTGGCCGAGGAGGGTGAGGAAGGTGGCACTGGGGGCAATGCGAGAGGCTGGGGAGGCAGAACTGAGGGAATGTGGCAGGTGGTGCCGGTAGGAGACACTCTGGGCTGAGCTGGTGCTTTTGGGAGTGGGCAGGATAGCCTGGCCAGGGGCTGAGAGCCAAGGAGGTGGCTGTTCTGCACCTTCATCTCCCCCTTCCTTAATCTTCCCCTTCCAAGGCATATCTGCCTGGTTGCTTGCTCCATCATCACCTGGACAAGCAGAGTGAGGAGAGCTGGCAGCACCAAAGGCTGAGCCATGGGTTGGTTGCACCCCTTACTGGGGACCACCTTTCCCCGGGGGGAGTAGAAGGGCCCCTGGCTCCTCCACCTCAGCCCACCAGGAGGAGAATACCAGTGGCTGTAACCCTTTGGGTGTCCTCATGACATCTCATTTCCCTGGGCAGAGGGACTTTGTAGGGGGCTTTCGCAGGTCATTTCAGACTTTCATCTTCTCCTGTGGAACAGAGAAGCTGGTGCTTTTCATCTCTTTCAGTTTTATTTTGAGTTCTGGGTTTCTGTGGACCCCTTTTACCAGAGGAAATGAAGAGGACACTCCAAATGTCATTGAGTAAATCTCTTGACACCTGAGCGATGGTGTTTCCACCAGAAGTGCAGGATGGTGGAAAATAGCCAGAGCTGCTTCCTGCACTGCCTGTGTGGGTGCAACTGCTCTGTGCTGCCACACAGCTCATCCCTGCTCTGTCTCCCCCTCTCCCTGGGGTGCTCTGCCATGCACCCCGTGGCTTTGGTGGTTTGCAGAAGTGCTCCTGCTTTTCTGCTGTGCCACCATTGTTGCCATGCTCCAGTCACCAGCCTTTGGGTGACTGCACTGGAGAGACAGGTGGAAGGAACAAGACAGTGGTGTCAGCAGGGCCAGAATTTCCTAGGAGAGATTTCAGTTCAAGCCTGGGAGAAGAGATGCATCCTTTGTAGCCAAGGATGCTGCCTGCGCTCCCACATGCGAGCAGGAGCTGTGACTTTCTGTATGACAGGGGTTAGCACCTGCTGTGCCCGTACCTCGGGGTGGGCAGGCTGCAGGTGCAGACCCTGCTGTCGGGTGGGAATTGTGGCAACACGGTCGTTGGAGCACAGCAGCTGCCTGGGCACCTTTCCAACATCCCTGCCCTCTGTTCCCACCACCCTCTTGGGAGGGGCTGGAGCTGTGCTCGACTGGGGCCCTGGTGCAAGGCTGGGGTGGGCATTGCTGGGGGTGTGTGGCCCCCCTTACTGAGTTGCCCATCTGTGTTTTCTGCGGTGGGTACACCCAGTAACAGCTGTGCCCTGTGCTGCAGGACCGACTCCCATGCTGTCTGCAACACGTGGGGAGCTCTTCTGTGTGCTCCTGATCCACATGGAAGGTACCAGGCATGGTTTGCCTCTTGGCTTGCCAGGGCAGGAGCCTGGGAGCTCCTCTGCTGTCTCCACAGCACTCTCCTCTCTTGGTACTGGGCAGGAGGGCTCCGTGCTGGTGGTAAGGCAGATGGGCTGCTCCATTCTGGAATCTATTTTGTGTCGTGTTTCTCCCATTTCGGCCTTGCACCATTACAAGAAACATCACTCCTAGGTTGCCCTTTGCTTCCTTTCACCACGCAATGCCTTCTCCCAGACAGAGACCAACCTGTGTGTCTTGCTACCTCTCCTCCCACTACCTGTGGCACTGAGCAGTGCTCTGCCTAATAGCCATGAGTATCCCTCTGGCAGCACCAAGCTGGAAGAGGGGATCTCTGCCCCTTGCAGAGCCCGGGCTTGGCTAGGGCGTGCTGCTGCAGCGGGGGCTGCTCTGGGGAGAGCTAAGCAGAGCGTGTTTCCTGCAGGTAGTGAAGATGTCCAGCAGCGACCCTGAGTGCCCCCAGTTCCTCTTTGTGAAGGTGCTGGCGAGCCGGGGGCGGCTGGAGGCGGTGACCCAGCAGATGGGCTACCACCCACAGTACCTCGACAGCTTCCTCAAGACGCAGCACTACCTGATGCACATGGATGGCCCGCTGCCCTTTGACTGCCGGCACTACATCGCCATCATGGTGAGCCCTGCTGGGAGCTGCCAGAGGGGACAGGGGGCTCTGCTCAGCCCTGTGAGGCTCTCCTCAACCTCCAACAGACAGCCTATGCCCCGGGCTTCTCACCAGGGGCCAAAATCATGATGTCCTGGAGGCTGAGTGAGAGGTGGGCGTGGGATGCCTGTCCTGCTGGGGCAGTGCACGGATGCTGATGTGCTGCTCTTGCAGGCAGCTGCCCGGCACCAGTGCCGGTACCTGGTGAACCTGCACGTGCTGCAGTTCCTGCGGGCAGGGGGTGACCCCCAGTGGCTGCGCGGCCTCGAATTCATCCCCCCCAAACTCCGCAACCTCAACGAGATCAACAAGATCCTGGCACACCGGCCATGGCTCATCACCAAGGAGCACATTGAGGTACTGGGAAGGGCTATCAGCCAGGGACCAGGATGGCAGTGGGGACAGCAGCATCCACAGGGGCTGCCAGCACCCTGCCCACCTGCCTGAGTCACATTGCCGGTCCGTCCATGTTCTGCAGAAGCTGCTGAAGATCAGCGAGTGGAGCTGGTCGCTGGCGGAGCTGGTGCACGCCGTCGTCCTCCTGGCACACTGCCACGCACTCGCCAGCTTTGTCTTCGGCTGTGGCTGCGAGCAGGACGAGGGGCTGGGGGGCCGAGGCTCGCTGAAGCCATTGTCACTCGGGAACCAGTGCTTCTGCGAGGCCACCGCCGGCAACAGCTGCAGCCAGGAGCTGCTGCGCATCAACCGCAAGCGGGTGAGCCCCTGAGGGTGGTCTGCAGGGGATGGGGGGGTGCCGCTGGGACCACTGCCCTCACCCCCAAGCCTGTGTCTGTGCAGTCCTTGGACTCCTGCATGGAACTGGATTCCCTCCGGGAACGCATGCAGCGGATCCATGTGGAGACTGAGGGCAGGGACGAGATGAGGCTGCTGCAGCAGGACCGAGAGGAAGGTGAGGGGCAGGGAGCAGATGGGTGTGCAGGGTGGGAGTTCATATGGCACACTTGGGTGTTTGTTGCTCCTCCATGCCTTACATTTTCCATGATGTGTGGTTCAGAGGGGCTCATGGGATGCATGTGGGGCAAGGGCTGGCTTTCAATGCCTGATGTGGCTGGGAACAGGGCAGCTGAGCACTGCTCTGACCTGTCTGCAGGGCTCTCCTCTTTTGCAGATACTGACGGGGAAGTCACCGGTGCCACCAACCTTGCATGCTACATGCAGGACCCTGACTTTGGATACCAGGACTTTGCCCGGCGTGACGAAGATCAGACACAGGTATTCAGAGTCCAGGTAAGACTCCTGCTCTCTTGGTGGGCAGCCCAAGCTGCTGCCTCTCCACTCCTCTCCTCTCTGTTCCTCATGGGCTGTAAATAGTTGCAGAGTTGCCCATGCAGACTGGCCCTGCCCCACTAGGGTTGGGAAGAGGGAAATGACTTCTGTCCTCAAGGGTTGATGATTTTTTTTCACATGGCCCTCATGGAGGCAAGGGTCAAAATCATTCAAAAGCTGCCTGATAAGGGATGTTGTGGTTTGAGCAGAGCCACCCCCAGAGCATATTCACTGAATTCTGCTGCTTCCCGAGGTCTTCAGCCCTTCTTCCTGGGAACATGCTCCAAGCTCTTTTTTGCTGTTGCAAAATCCTCTTGCTGTGCTCAACAGGATTACTCCTGGGAAGACCATGGCTTCTCACTGGTCAACCGGCTCTACTCTGACATTGGGCATCTCCTGGATGAGAAGTTTAGGATGGTGGATGGTCTGCAGAGCAGTGCCATGGCCAAACGGCAGGGCTGTGAACCCTCTGTTTTCAAGCGGGGCATCTGGAACTACATCCACTGCATGTTTGGCATTAGGTAAGGAAACCAACCTCACGGTCCAGGGGAGAAAACTGAGCTGACCCAGGTGGGAGGAGGGTAGGGCACTCAGTCTGTCATGCAGATGAGCATGGAGAAGGGACAGAGGTGAATCACCTGCCTGGATGTTGGGACAGGCAGGGAAGAGATACTGAGCTGCTCTGGCCAGGGCAGGGGAGCTCTGGGGACAGGGTTTCAGTGCCTGGTGGCCGTTGCCATGTGTCCCCCTGGCCTGTGGCTGTGCCATGCCCCAGGCAGACCACAGGCAAGGTGCTGGCTCTGACTTGCCCCTGTGCTCCCCACAGGTACGATGATTATGACTATGCAGAAGTGAATCAGCTCCTGGAGCGAATGCTCAAAGTTTACATTAAAACTGTAACCTGCTACCCAGAGAAGACAAACTCAGAAATGTTTGACAGGTTCTGGAAGCAGTTCAAGCACAGTGAAAAGGTGGGATAGCCAGCCCCCGGCTCTGACTGGCTGTGGTGGGGCTGGGAGTGGGCAGGGGCTGCAAGTTGGGGTGCTTTGGGGAGTGTGTGGGAGTTCTTTCAGCCACCAAACCAGTCTGAGGCAGGTGGGGGGGAATGGAAACTGGCTGTTTGTAAGGAGTGGGCTTAGTGTGGCATGGGGCTGCCCACTGTGATGAGCCCAGGGGCACCAGCAGCACAGGCATCTCCAAGGTCATTACCCCAGTGGTGAGTGCTTCCTGGCGAGCCCTCTGTCGAGCTGTAACTCACAGGAGCGGCTGCTGTGGGTGTCAGGGACTGTGCTGCTGCCAGCCTGGAATGCTGGTGCCAAGTATGCAGGGGACTCCCTGGCACACAGCTCTGGGAAGCAGCCACAGCCTACAGGACTGGGAGGAGGGGGAAAGGGGAGCTGCCTGAGCTGGAAAAATTGGTGGCATTTTGATGACAGAAGACTCACTTGCCCAGGTGGGCAGTTGCTTGCACTGCTGAGCACAGCACACTTCAGCTGCCTGAGGCTCTCTTGCTGTTCCCCCAGGTCCACGTGAACCTGCTCATCCTGGAAGCCCGGATGCAGGCAGAGCTGCTGTACGCGTTGCAGGCCATCACCCAGTACATGATCTCCTAGATGGTGGGAGCTGCGCTGCGGCAGGGCCGGGCAGCCTCCTCTCTCCCTGAACTCGTGCGGGACCCGTCATGCTGGGACCGACGGCGAGGGATTTCTTGATTTAGTTTACTTGACTGTCTTGTTCCTTTTCATTGGTTCCCCCCCCCGCCTTGTGGGGGTCACTGAGTGGCCCTGTTACGTGCAATTACCAAACTGTGAGGCAAGTCCGTGCTGCTGAGATGCTGGAGACTTGAACATGTCCAAGGAGGACTGCCAAAAACATGGGGGGAGAGGGAAGTGGGAGGGGACTGGGGCCAGATTAGAGGGATGCTCCTTGCCTGGGTGCTGTGGGAGCCTCGGTGGCGCAGGGAGGGCAGAGGGGAGAACTGGCTTCCTTCCCTGTGCTGCAGTGGCTGCTCTGCTTGCAAAGCCAACCTTGGGCACCTGTCCTCATCGGGGTGGTGTCTCTCCCTTGGGAACAGTGGGGGGACCGTGTGGGTGTGTTGCAATGTTCTGAGTGGCAGGGTTAGGCAGCAAGAAGCACTGGGCCCTAGCAAGGGCCCTTCCCCAGCCTGGGACAGCAAGGGGATGCACTTGCTGCCGACGTGTCGTGTCCTTTAGGTCTACGTGCCAAACCCTTCTGGGATGGACAAGAGATGACCCAGCGAACTCCAAACTGTGAAGCTCTTGCTGGCAGAGCATCCTCATGCTTTGCTTTCTCCGACAGCGGGGTGAGAAGGTCTTTGACAGTGTTCAGGCACGGGAGGTTTCTGCAGGGGACTTTGGCAGTCCTAAGCCCCTCCTCTGCTCCCCATCAGCAGAGGGGCAGGAGGAACAAGGGAGGCTTGTTAATGTGTTTGAGTTAATGTGGTTTGTATCTTCTTACCACCATGAGAGGGCTGAGGTCCTGTGCCCAGTCACTTGCTTAACAGCATCGTGGAGGAGCCTGTAGTCAGCACAGGTAAGCTACAGGAAGCTTCTCCTTGAATGTGGGTTGGGAGGCACTCCTGGGACTGCCCCATTTGAACACAGGCAGCCTGTCCACCAGCCTTGCCCTCTGCCTGGGGGGCAGAAGCTGCACCATCACCATTCCCCCCATCTCCCTGGGCTGCTCCCTGCCCATGCCACAACCCCTGGCTGGAGAGGTACAAGGGCACCAGCGCAGGCTCCAGAGAGCAGCCACAAAAGGGGAATGAAGCCACCCGTTGTAAGTGGGAGCCTGAAGCAAGGGCAGCTGTCGAGTCAGCCAGCACACACTGCTTCAGTCGACCTGTTTACTGCGTAAATGTATGGGGAGAAAACCTTGTGTATGGAAGCTACAGAAAAAGCCTATTTTTGCTATAAATATATTATGTTTGACATGGATGTGTGCTTTATTTCTGCCAGGTGTTGGGAGGGGGATCCAAATTTGCGTGGCTGCTCTGAAGGCAGGACAGCAATGCCTGGCTGACCACAGCCCTGAGATGGCCCAAGTGCCAGGAATCCCAACATTCTCAGCCATGTTGGGGTCATGCACTGATAGCTCTGGTCCATGGCCAGCAGCTGCTTACTACAGTTACACCTATCCTGTTCAGCTCAGCTACGTCCTCTTGCCATGCTCAGATGAGCAACTGCTGCAGCATTGTGTGTTTGATAGGAAAAGAGGGAAGTTTTTCAAGGGGCTGTGGCACTCCAGCAAGGAGGAGTGGAAGTGCCAAAGGAAGGAGCTGGCTGGTACCTGGTCACAGATGGCCAAGGTGTGGGTGCTGCTTCTGCAGCTGAGGAAGAAGCATTTTGCTCACACTCCCAAGCAGATGCTCAGTGAGCAAGGCCAGGAACCAGGACCAACTCTTTGCTGATCCATGCTGCTGGTGCTTTCCCTGTACTGGGGCTAGACCAGCTTGTACTGGGCCAAGCTGGTGCCTGGGCAGTAAAATGCCAGGACAACTGGTGCTGGGCAGTACCAGCTGAGTCAGTACTGGTGCTGGAACAGTGGCACCAGTGCAAGGACGACTGGTGCTGGGACAGCTGCCACCAGGCTTGGCTAGACAGAGCTGGGACTGACACTGCTCCACTATCATTTGGTCCCAGCCAGGGCCGGGCAGGGATCAGGCAGCTGGGTGTACTGCTCGCTGTCAGGGGTAGCACTGGTTAACCACAGCAGCCTAGCTGCCTGCCAGCCAGCTTGCCAGTCTCCCTGCTGTCCCTGCAACAGCAGCTCTGTCCCCTGCAGGGCTGGGACGAGCCACAGCAGCCAGTTCCCCACAGGGCTCACCACTCCCAAAGCTGGCAGCACACCTGCAGCGCTGGGCAGCCCGGGGCTGGCTCCCAGCCTGCTGCCACAGCAGCATCCTCACCTCCCACCGCCACCCGGTGCTAGCCAGGAAAGGGACAAGGCAGTGACAGCATGGCTCGGGCTGGGAGTGAGGGGCTGCCTGTCCCAGGTGATGTGAGACTGGCTCCCTTTTACCTCATCTCTATATCTGCACTAAGGGCTGGCCATGCAGGGGCTGGGGCAGTGGCTACACACTCCAGCTCACAGACAAACACCAGTCACACCAGTAAGATGAAGGGCTCCATGCTCTGTCAACCCTGACCAGAAACAAGCAGAGCTGCTGGCAAGGCCAGGAGAGACTGCAGGCAGTCACACACAGCATGCCACAAGTCTGGTAACTTCAACACTTGGGTCCCTGTCCTGGTGCCTCTGCATCCTTCATGTGCTTGGGCCAGGATCTTCCTCCCTATTGCTCTGTGGCTGGAAGAACTGACAGAATACAGGGTACCTCACCTCTGCAAGAACCTTCCAGGATATCCTGCATGTCGGAGCTGGAACACTGTGACTGTACTGGGGATTACCAAGGGGAGGATGCAGGCACATGCCCAAACCAGTAACTGAGTTTCTTGCAAAGCTTGTAGCAGAAAGAAGTACTGGCAGGTGCAGCCAGCACTGCTTTTGTAACAAGTGAGCCATTCCCAAGCTGCATGGTGGGAGGAATGGTGTGTCCTAGCCCCTGGACAACACCAAGTCACACTGCAGCAATCGTACTGTCACAGCTCCTACAACCCACCCATTCAAAGTCAGGCCTCTGGCTGCTGCTCTTACCACAGCCGTGAAGGGGAAGTAACAGCACACAGGAGCTGAGGACAGCTCGGGAGAAGGCAGCGTGCACCCACCATCTCCCTGTGCCCCAGCCCTCCTTCCTCACACACCAGCTCCACCACAAAGGACACAGGCAGTAGGGCAGCAGCCTTCCCCACTGTGCTTCCACACATGGGCCCATCACTGGTGGCACGCAGGTGTTCAACAACCAGCAGGGGCTGGAGGCAAAGCAGGACTCTGGCCAGAAACCCAGCTGAGCAGAAAAGCTGTTTTTGCACTGGCTTCATGTACGGCTGCTCTGCAGGAAACTACTCCACAGGCCAAAGTACTTATGGTGACAACCTGGCAGAGATATGAGGTCTCCAAGACTGAAAGAAAGGTACAGTCACAGTGCATTGAACCCACAGAACACAGCAGAACTCCTGGTGACTACTGAAGACAGTGCCACACTCGTCAAAAGCAACTCTGAGCCAAGGCATTCAGGTCCCATTTTGTTCTCCTTGGCAATGCTCAAATGACACAGGCCAATGCTCAAATAGGTATGAGAAATGTAAACGGCTACTGAGCAAATGCATGGTGCCCCTGCTGTGCAGCAAGTTTAGAACACATCCACTTTGGTCCAATCAACTGCAAAATCTTCAGCATTTTGTGTCTCCAACAGCACCCATCATTATGTGCCTGCAAGAAGCCCTAAGAACCCAAGGAACAGATGAGGTGAAGACAATTCCCCTAAGGATCTCCTCCTAATTCCCCATTTTTGTAAACTGGATTAAATCTTGAAGCAGGACCCTTAAGACCCCTGAGAGTTATTCAGTTTTTTGCATTAACTGTAGTGAAGAATAGAATTCAAAAATAATATATTGAGTATCCAAAGCTTTGAATGCATATTTTCTGGCTGTACGCATATTGTGTAATTTCACAAACAAATCTTTACCCTCAGCAGTGTTAGAACATCCCCAATTTCCCCTCCGTGTGTCTAACCAGGCCAGTGGAATCCATACTCTACACTCCTTTCCTCGTTTCTCTCTCATCTCCTTACCTGCCACCACTGCTGCTGACACACCAAGATATTTGAATGTAGTTATACAAAACAGTCACCTTCAACACTCAGGTCTAGAAAGGCAAGGAATGAAGGGGCTAAAACAACTCTAGACTAGCCCTGCAGGATTTAAAACCTCCCCAGGGTCAGTTTTAGGGCTTGGCACCCCATGGATCCCCATGCACTGCCAGCAAGTTGTAACAAGGGGCTCTACACACTGCAGGGCACACCAGAGACTTTGTGGCTGGTCACACTGCAACCCTTCTGCCTCTGGCCAACTAAGGGGCATTCCACTGGAGGGGTGCCCTACCAGGCGAGGATGGCAGAGGAAAGAAGACAAGGGCAAGGAAAAATAGCTGGCCCTTGCCATGAGAACAGAACAAACTGGATGAGACACAGAGCAGAGGATTACAGGTTTTTATTTTTCAAACATTCCCCCCTAGTCTAGCACATTCTACAGTCTTGCTAGCACAGATGGTAACAAAGCCTGTAATGGTTCAGAAGTTACACTGCTACAGAGAGCAAACAAAAGCAGAGGTTTATTTTCTAAAAAAAATTATTGTGAGAAATGGGTGGAAGAGTGCACAAGGGATGTGGTGGAAACTATGTCAGGTAGTGGTGCCTGCCCTGTGTGCAGCAGACATCTGTGCTAGCAATGGAGAAACCTTTCCTGGGATTGCACCAGGTGAAGACTCCACTGTGCTGGAAGCACCATTTCCCAGAACCACCCCCACTGCCATATGAAGGTGGCTCCTTTCAGGAGAAGTAACCTATCTTCTATGTAGCCAAACCTCTCAAGACACCCTGGGAAACCCCACACCACCAGTCCCACACCACTGCCCTTCTGAAAAGCAACCAGGGCTCTGTTTTTGTGTCCCAGAACATCCCCTTCTACCACACACCGTAACAGTGCCTCAGCCAAAGAACCCTAAGTGCAACACTGGCAGCTCTTACACCTTCAGCTTCTGCTGCCTCTCCTCCCTGCTTTACACCACAGTATTAGCAGTAATTTTGATTCCATCAGATACTGATTTCCATCAGCTACAGACACGCCAGGGTGCAGGGAAAGACATAAAGGCTAGTGAAGAGAGGGGATCCCTTTCCTGAAGGTCGAGCAAGTGTGGTGATGGGTTAGCACATGCTCCGAGCTCTCACACGGACAGATCTTTCAGGCTTCAGAAGTCACCTCTTGCTTGCCTTTCCCCGCATTAATTAGAACATGTTTTTCATTAGACATGCAACTGAGGCAAGCCCTAAGCTATTCCCTGTTCACGCTCATGTCCCAAAGTTGATTGCTTTGCTTTGGGGTTTTTTTTTTTAATAATGGATCCAAACTTTCACATTTTGGTGGCAGTCCAGGACACCACTCCCAAGGCACTCCTACCCATGGCACCAGACACAGGTTACTCAATCCTGGAGCAAGGCTAGCCCCGGAGCATTTGAGTGTGACTATAAATAAGCAACTAAGTAAGAAAATTAACAAATTATCATCTACATAAAAGCTTTCTAGGCATTTCCTTTGGAAAAGCTGATTAGTGCTACTTGCTTCTATTATGACTCTTGTTTATGAATACACCCAAGCTCTGGAATGCTTCATTCCTCTCATCAGGATGATTTGACTGCTGTTTTTAAAGCAGCACAGGGATGACATGTTTTAGACACACCAGCAAGAAAAATTAAGGGCTCCAAGAAGCTTTCAATTTTCCAAGCTCACACATGAAGCTGGAAGTATATGCTTGGAAGTAAAATATGCTTAAATTATAAAGAAAGTTCAAGCAATTTGCTAAACCCAAGTGTAAATAAAAGCAACAAGTCTGCCTCCTACTAAGCTCCATGGGCCTAGTTACCTGAATCCTTTGTGGCCCTGAGCTGCATGGTGGCTTCAATGCTGTATAAGATGGCATTTGATCCTCTGAAGATGGAGAAATTTTTTGCCTGAGCTCAGTGAGGACAAGGAACACAGCATAAAGTAATGCTTCATGCCAAGAGCCCACTCCCCTCAGGCACTTATCCAGGAGCATCACTCCCCATGTCACTGGCCTCTTCCCTTCTCACCCCACTCACAGCCGCTCTCAAAATCCCAGCCCAATCCTTCATTAGAGCAAAAACTAGCCCAAAGTATGGGGCCTGTGGTGCTAATGCAGCATGAAGAGCCACCAAGACATTATCTGGGCTCCAGCAGCAGCAAGTAGCTTTGGGCAAGAATACAAAAAAATGGACAAGTATTGAGCAACCCCCTGCCAACTACAGCCTTTCCACAAGCAGCAGTTTAGGAACTTTAGAGTCTCCTGTGTCCTATGAGGAAATATCCCAGGCTAAAAAAGCTCAAATGTCAAGGTTTATGAAAAGGAAGTGTCTGTAGAACTCCCAAATTCTCTGCATGCCTGCCCTCTGTGCCCACAACAGAAGCTATCCTGCTAAACATACAAAAAAGAAGATAAGTTGCTTGCTTGAGCCTGCAACATTACATTCATGGTTTATTGAGCACTCCACGAGTCTTCCAAACACCATTCTCAGCACTAGTGCACTCTCAAGCTTCTTCAACCACTGACAGCTCCTGCTGTGTTGAGGAGACAGAAAGCACCTGTACAGACTCCTGCAAGGCAGAAATGTCACTGCCAGGAACCTGGTACAGCAGGACTCCAGCCAGAGGCGCTCCTATCTCCACTGCTGTCTCCAGAAGTGTGGCCCTACTTTCCCATTCCATATGGGAATATGGAAAAAGAAATAGGTATGCACTCTATTCCTTACTCAAAGGACAGGGTCTTTTCTGAACTCACACCGTAGGGCACTAACCATGATGAGCCCTGGTGCTGCACCTCCTTCAGCAGGAACAGGTCAAGGACATGCACCAGCTGAGATTGTGTCAGATCTCCCTGGGGTGCCACCTGAGTGTTCAGGCTCCCTGCAGACAGACATCAGGCCAGCTCCCCGGTGCTGTCACAGCTGAGGGACACTTTGTAACAGCCTCAAGACAGCACTTCTTTCCCACAGACCAACCCAGCCAGCAACAGCTCACCACGGATTTCTGGTCTGAAGCACTGGTTACTGTCTTTTCTGTTGCTTTGGGTTCTGTTTTCACGGGAAATGAGCCAGAGACTCACATTTAACACGACCACACATATTGGTGTCTTGTCCTTTGATACATGGCTGTGAATCATGGGCAGCCACTCAACTTGCTCTGCACATCACGGGATCAAGTTCCCTTCAGGACCCAAGCTAACAAGGTAGCATATTATGTGCCAAATAACATAAATCTTTCCAGTCTGTTCACTGCAGCTCAGAATGGCTGATTCTTACGTGTGGCACGTGCCATCAGGCGTTTGTGGAAAGGGTATCTATCCACTTGTGTAATGAACTAACTCCAGAGAGAACGTTCATCCATGCCTCAAGTCTGCAAACCCTGGGATCCCATCGTAGGAGCCGCCTTTTTGTTTGTTACAATGAGGTGTGGCCAGACATGCAGATTGTGGGTAAATCTGAAACATCACCGGGAGGTCTGCCATGAAGGCAGCCTTCAAAGCTAAGGTTATCAAACTATTCAAAGGCTTTGATGGCACAGCATGCTGTAGATAAGACTTTTGAAGACTCCTTGTTGGAGGTAACCAGGCAATCACTCCTGTTCCAATCTCCACTCAAATGAAAATGAAAACAGAGCAGACAAGCTGGTAGAACAGTATGGCTCACTGCACTGCATGATAGAAACTTTCTGAACTGAAGCCACCTTCAAAAAGGACTGGAGAGTCTTTCTGCCAGACCAAGCCTACCAGAACACCATGAAAGCACCATGTCTCCCACAGGTCCTGCCACTGCAAACACCAGAACAGTGACAGGAACATGCCACTAATGCTCTGAACTTGTCTTTTGACCCCTAATTTCTGTCCTGCAAAAATATAGAGACAGAGCAGGACCCCAGGTGGACCTCTGAGGGTGAGCCTACAGGCTTCAAGTTCCCCAGCAGTAGCAGAAACGTCAGCAAGAAAACAAAAACCCTCAGAAACCAAAAAAGTGAGCTACCAAATACAACTGATCATGCCCTCCATAAGGGCTACAGAGAATGTCAGCAGATCTAGCACGATCCAGTCCACACCATCTCCTTAGCAGACTAGGGAATCTGTTCTGTGGATCAGCTGCAGGCCAGCTACTTAGGGGATTAGCTGAGAACGAGCGCTGTTAATGATTAGCATTCCCTCCATTGTGCTCTTGGCTTGGCAGGAGTGCCCAGCCTGAGCAGCTGCGGCTGAATGCCCTGCCAGGCACCTTCCCTCCGCCTCTTCTGGGGAGAGCAGCCCTTCCCCAGTTACACTGCGGTGTCCTTCCCACTTTCCCAACAACATTTTCAGCTTCTTGGCCCAAAATGCCTTAGGCCTGCCCCCTCCCATACTGTAGTGTTATCTGGTATGAAGGGGACAGATGCAGCAAATGTGTTTTGTTTCTTTTTATCCAATAATCTCGTTTTTCAATTAAAATATATAATATATATTTAAAAAGGTTTAGAAAAGCTTCTATGTAATTTGCACCTACTTTTACATATAGATTACAATAATGTACAACTCTTCCCCCCAGTGGTTTGAAACCACGGGGACCTGCCAATTCCTTCCCCTCAATCATATACATCATCAAACATCAAATGAGTTTGTTCCTAATGCAGCTCTGAAAAAGAGTCTGTCACTGTTGCCTTCTCAGACGGAGAGATGCGTAATAGGGACACACATTACACTGGCTTCATATTCACTGTAGAAAGTTCCCAGATTAGTAAAAAAATATTTCATCTATAGAAAATGCCCTTCTGAAAAGCAACCAGGGCTCTGTTAAGGCCACACCCAGGCTTTCCATTTTGCTGCTGTAGCAAGACAGATCAAAAACAAACCCAAAACAATGTTTTTATGTCCCAGAAAGCAGCTACTAGCACCTGTGCTTATTTTACAGCAGCCTGGTGTATCAGGAAAGTGCTGAGAACAGCATAGGGACTTCTCAAAACATGCTTCTGATTCAACGGGGCTCAGTTGGCACAGTGAAAAACTCAGTGTCCTCCTGTTCCACCCAGGGGGACAACAGGAAGCCTTCTATACCACGACAACCACCCTTCCCTGCAGAACGATGATGGATGCTCCAGTGACGGGCACACTGAAACCGACCCCTGAAACAGCACACCCCTCTCCCACAGGGCTTCTACCAACAAGCTCCCTCCAATTCCTCTGCGAGTCTGTGGGATACCAAGTGCACATCTGGTGGCTTAATCAGAAAGTCCAACTACTTTGCCCCATGAGGCAAGCCAAGCAGAGCCAGCCCTCCACCAGTCCGAGGCACTGGGAGACTTTCTGCCATAGCAGAGAGAGGACAGCCAGTGAGAGATTCCTCCAGCAAACCCAACTCATCACACAGGAAAACACTATTGCCTGGCACAGAGTCTTCTGGCCGAGGTTTTTACCAGGGCTCCTCTTTGGACATGGGTTTCTCCAGATGGTCCAAGGCAGGGTCAGGTTTGTAGGAAGAGCCATGGCACATAACAGGATTATTATTTTTAAACTCTTCCTGTTGCAGCCAGATGCAGGTTGCCCCTTCTTCCCAGATGGGCAGCCCCTTCTGCCCAAGGCATGATGTGCAGGGAAACTGAATCCAACATGCTCCATTCTCTTCTCTGCTGGGGTGGGAAGTGAAGTCAGAACCCAATGTTCAAAACCTGAAGGACACTAGGAAGAAGAAAAATAGAGTGACTGGTTAGAGCTCAGCTTCAGTGGGAATCCTGGGTGCATAGATAAGGAGTTAATTACTACCAATCTGCCCCTACAGAACAAACAGACCACAAGACACCTTGATCAACAGAGAGTCAAGTGGAGGATGCAATTGCTCAGCTCCAAGCTTCAGTGTATGACTGAGACAGAAAGGTCAAAAGTAAGCACTCCTCCTGTAAGCTGACAGCACCAACAAGGCTCTGCAAGATAAGGAAGTTTAAAGAAGGACTTGGCTAACACTGGAGACTTTGCAGGAAAGCAGCAAGGAAGAGGAAAATTTCACCTTAAACAACCACAAGTATCAATTGGTAGGGAAAAGACTGAAAAAGAGATTTTTAGAGATCACACACAAACTGTTTATGTTCACCCACTTAAAGAAATCCTGTCTCTACCTTTCAACTAATTAAACATTTTTAGATATCTCAATCCCCCAAAAGTCTAAAGATCTCAGGTCTTCCGCCTCGCCTCAATAAAGCTGTCACAACTCGTTCAAGCAAGCCTTGGAACAAGTCTAAGCAGACTTAGGACACTGACATAAAACCACAACTGTAGGTCTATGATCCACTTTTAAAGGCAAAACAGTGAGATAAATGTAGGGCATCCCATCAGCTGCACTCAGTAACAGTGAGCATGAAATAAACTTGTGGAAAGGAAAAAAAACCACAAGAGGGAATCAGCCCCGAACAAGAAAAGACAGTAAGTTAAAACAGAAGCCAGAGCAACAGGCTGCTTTGGGAAATTGCAAGTTTATGAGGGGTTTATTTATTTATGTTCTGTCAGACAAAAATCCAGTGTTTGGAGCAAAGGGAATTAGAGCAAGAAAAGCAGGAATCCAGACCAAAATGGGCAAGGGATAATGAGTTCTCCAGACTCTGAAGCTATAGGGAGCCTAACTGAACGACTAACAGTAATTAACTAATATCCACCAATAATTAACCAATATCCATCCAAAAAGAGGGAATGGATTTTACACTCACCAATGAGACACAAACTATATAGCACTTTACAAAAAAGGCAATTCTATTTCTGTGCTGGCTGTCTTCCTCTGTGGCTAATAGCTCAGTCTGTGGGTGCTGCATCGCTGCTGGGCAGAGACAAAGTTTCAATGTTTGATCTCTAATCTCCATGCAAAGAAACACAGGCAGGGATCAAACAGACTCCTGGTGAAGCTGCGGACAAGCTCTTTGGCATTTAACATGCAAGAAGAGGATAAATCATGGGAGCTTTGAGCACCAAGGGTAACACCACCTAGCTCATATTTTCCTAAGTGCTGCAGATAAGACTAAGTACTCTTTCCTAAAGATCTCCTCTTGCCTACAAAGAGAAATATTTCCCCAGTTCAATTTCATTCTGGGTGCTCAAATCAGAATGTGATCACTGTGATTAACTCATAAACAGTTTTTGCTCAGCCTTATACCCATAGCTGACCCAGAAGGCTATGAGTTAAGCCCACAGGAACTATTCAGGACAGCTTTATGTAAGTGATCACTTAAGAGTAGCTTTTGCCAACGTGAATTTAACATGGAGAAAAACATAGTAATAGAAAGGATATGAAAGGACAAAGGCCTGCCACACCACAGCAATATCTAGCTTTCCCTGAACAGCGATTTCCAAACAGGGATCCTAGGAGCTCACTGCAGTAAGGGAGAACTGACACAGTCTTGACCTCCTCACAGACACTGATGTCTGCAGCTCGCTTGGTTTTGGAACCCGTTAATTTGAGAAAACATTCTGCCTTCTTTTCCCAGGAACACTCCTGTGTCTCTCCACATGTGCCCTGCTCCCCCTTTGCTAGAAATCTGATCCACTTCTCTGTCTTGGCAGCCTTTTGCACAATACTTGCTCTCCTTTGGGGAAAAAGCTCCTCCTCATCCCACTCCAAGGACTCCAGCATACAGGCAAAACAGAAAAGCTTTGCAAAACTCAGAAAAGGCAAACATAATCTAAGGACAGAATAAAAGGCTTGAAGCAAAGCACACTGACAGGGTGTGGCCTCTCCTCCTGGGGCAGCACTGCTGTGACCAGAGCACCAAGAGGCACGTGGGAGCTACGCTTTCTGCTCAAACACAATAGTGGTTCAGAACTAGTTCCAGATCTCACTCCTTCATGCCCAGCACATTTCCCAGGAAGTATCACCTCAACTTCATGTGTGGAACAAAGCAAATCCAGGGGTTTTAACAACAGTAGCTCCTCTGTTTTGGTTAAGCAATTCACACAGGATATAATATGGAACAAGAACATAACTGTGCTTTTAAGAGCTGTTCTCCCTCTTAAGCACTTGATTATATCCACATCTTCAACGGTACTAGACCCTACCCTTTGATAAATAATTCCTCAGCTTCTCTGCTTTACACTGTTAAAAAAAATAATCTATACCTGGTATGCTGTAAACAGAGGTCTTGTCTACCTGGCCCAGGAGTGCAGGACAGCTTGTATATGTTTTGAAAACACTTCTATGAAAAATATTTCATCCCTGAAAAGTCCACAAATATAATGGCCTGCCCTAGCATGGCATAAAAACAAAAAACCAAACCCTAACAAACAAACAAAACCCACAACACAAAAGCTCAGAAAGATATCCAGCGGAAACACTGCTCGAAAAGCTACAGCCTCTGTCATTAACTTGCAAACAGTCCTAACACAGAAGGATACCATTGTTTTGTCAACCAAATTTGTCTTTGAAATCAAAACTGAGTTTCTGTATTTCACCTGAAGATATTCAATTTAAGACACTCAGTAATTTAGCAAATGCACAGTTAACAAACACACATCCCTATGAAAAGCCCCATAAGGAAACAGAAAAGCTTGACTGATCCTCCTCTCCCTCCAATAAAGAGATCTGTTAGGTACAGACAGAAGAACACTACCAAGAACTGAAATCCTAAGCAGTGGGATGTGACTTGGAGTAAGAGGGAGTTAAATTGTGTTTAAAATGTCAATATATAGCGGTGCATCAATATGTTCACACAGTTTAAGTAGGACCCAAGACACTTGTTGAGAATGGCTGCACTGACAGAGGTCACCTAGTCCAAACCACCTCCAAGTGACTCAGGTGCCTAGGAAGGAGTATTAAGGTCAAGTAGGTGATAATTTCTGTCCCCATGATTTTGAAGCTCAAGGGCTTCAAAGAGAGAAGCAGTATCTGCAATTTGCCCTTACTTCTGCCTGCTCAGCTGGATAGTATTAGCAGTTGAATTTGCAACACTAACAAATACCATATCTGCCTCCTAAAAAGGAAATATTCTTGGCAAGGCTTCCACTTTCCAGCCAATATCCAGCCTATGCTCCAGTCTGTCCATTTTCCATCAGCTAACTGAGTTCCAGCTGTGAAGCAGGCCTTCAGCTCCAGTTCCCTAACTCTTCTACTGCCTCTGGTTTAAGTGTTTCAAATCAGGGTGTCGCACCCCCCAAAAATAAGGTATTTTAAAGTCTTGTTACAGTTGGCAAATACACTATTTGCCAAACTGACTCTATTTGTGCAAATACAACAAATTGCTGAAGAGGCAGCTTTGCTGGGCATGGGATAGCACTAACACATCCTTCTTCCTTCCATCTCCATCCACACTGCAGACTCCTGTTTCCCATTCTAATAATGGGAAGCAATTCAGTGCTGGTGAACCAGCTTACCTGACTTTACAGACACTATCCCAGGCAGAAGGTGTGATAAGAGTGACTGTGACCTGCTACACACAGACCAAAGCAGACAGTCATGACACAGGCATGCTTTGCTACTACACATACTAGAGAATTCTGCAAGGATAATAATAACCTGGATAGAAACACAGCATGTGCTTGGCTCAGTTCAACCATTCTGTACATATTGGTGGATGTCTATATTTATGGAATCAGCACATGCTCTCATGTCAACTGTAGAGCTGTAGGCACTGCCTGATGTCCTGTGATGGAGTCATCTTGGGTGACAGGAGACAACAGGAGTTTCATTCAGGTTGCTGTTCTATTTCATAAAGGAGTTGACTACCCAGTAAGTTAAATCCACCTACCTTTACACAGCTTTTTCTCCTCCTAAAAGGGAACATGACTCTTCCAAAAGCTTTTTAGTAAGCTTTCAAAGAGGTTCTTTTAACTGCTGCAGAGTTGGGCACAGGAACCATCCCAGACAGGGCTGTTTCCTCTATTGAGCTGTAGCATTTTACACAACTACACCTACCTTTTTGTGCTCCTGAAGTTAACTTGGTACCCAGGTATGGTTGGAGGCCTGTGAGGTGCTGGGATAGCTGGGAGTAGGCAGAATAGGTTCAAAATTAAAGTCCAGTCCTCCATCCATGAGTTCACTGTTGATTATGTAATCCATATCACATTCAAGGTTCTCCATGTACATGTCAATGTCCAGGTCAGTGGGCAGCCTGTCCTGGTTCAATCCCAAGGGAGCAGGGCTAGCAGATGAAAGGAGCACTGGACTGCCCAGCTGGACTGACTGGGCAGTTGTTGCAGAAACTGGAGCCTTCAAACTGGTGATGCTGGCAGTGTTTTGAGGAGATGTCACTATGGGAAGCGTTGATGGCAAAACACTGGCACCGACTAGTTCTGCCTGCTGCTCTGCAGGCTTGCCTCGTGGATTGCCTGAGCTCATCTTACTCTGGGCAGCTTGTCCACCCAGAAGCAGAAGAGTTCGGCTGCTCATCCTGTTACCAGTCTGTGGGAGAACTGGATCCACCTGAGTCATCATAACATCCCTTGGAGGCGGAGAGCCTGGTGTCAGAAGAGCTTCCAAGGTCTGAGGGGCAGAGAAATGGCTGACAGAACTTTGCAGTGAAATATCAACAGGGTTAAACAGGGAGTTGCCAAAAGTCTGACCAGCTGCATTTGGGCTCTGCAAGGAAAAGCTGGAATCTCTCTGGATCTGACCACTCGAGGCAGATTGCTGGGTAGATAGCACAGATGAGCTGGGAGACATCAAATTTAACCCATCAATGAGCTCCAGCTCCTCAGTCACAGTTGGTGGAACATTGCTGGATGCACTGGAGTACACGAGAGAAGGAAGCAGCTCTTCATCATGGAGGTCATCCTGCTCTGTCAGGATAGGAGAAAGCCTGGCACTAATGGTGCTTGCATTGGAACTGGTTCGAGGCCGGAAGGTGTTCCACACATCAGAGTCCTCATTGCTTCTTGAGGACGGGCTCCCAGGCCACTTAGGAAATTGGGAGCCAGGACTGTCAGCAGAGGATTCTGGTGCAGACTGGAGAGGAGGCTTCTTCCTGGATGCTTTACCTCTGACTTTTGCAAGTTTGCTGCTGTTGTCCATGGAGGCAGCTCTTCTCCTTGGTGCTTTTCCACTTTTGCCACCCTCAGGATTGAGCATCCACCAAGAGCTCTTCCCTGTGGCTTCATTATGGACTTTAATAAACTTGCTGTGCAGGGACAGGTTATGTCGAATAGAGTTCTGGAAAAAAAAAAGAAATTAAACCCACAAAATATGAGGACCTGACAGTTGACACACCTCCCACCTAGAAACCTCACAAGCTTAAACGCATTCAGACAGTATCCAGAGAAGAAGTTTTAACAAAAACCTGCTATTTCTGTCTGAACATGCTTTGCAGTACTAGCAAGCAGTGCCATGTTTCACTGCAATATCAAGGGTGAAACTACCATGACAACTAGCAGCTTTCAGCTAGCAAAACACTAACACAAAAGAACTTTAAAGACCATATAGAATTTGCAAAAAATTAGGCACATCACAGAGCAAGTAAGCAAGTTCTCAAATACAACCTGCAACTTCAATACGAGCCTACCTGAATTTGAACTACTGCTGTTCCCACCCTTTTGTCACCCTCTTTACCCAGCATAAGCCTGGCTAAATTTTTTAATGTTTATATAGCCAGTTTTCAGTCAGATTCAAGCAGAGCATAACAGTGAATCCAACAGACTGGGTGAAGAGAAATGGCACAACGCTTCTATTCAGTGCACCCATTAACATCTCCACCCCAAAACCAGAGAAATGAGAGCGAAACTCTGAGGAACAAGAGTCCTAGAATCCTGGAGACTGCCAGCTCCCTCTGCAAGGAGGCTGTGTGCTTTCCTTGCTGCATGTTCCTGACAGGGTAAGATGTTCAGTGGATACTGCACTCCCACACAGTACATGCCAGTTTTAGCCTCTCCCACCTTTCTGCTGGGTCAGACACCCGTTCCTTGCCTCTCCCAGCTCCCTCCTTTTGGTTTAGCTTTGCTGAAAACTGCAAGCTAACATGTCTGAGCACCATCATCAAACTCAGTTTGCATCCTGCAACTGATAAACTCCCCAGTATTTTAGAATCAGGAAGCAACCATCTCATTGTTTGAACAGATGCTCCATAAACTTCCCTTGAGGCCTATGCATTTATTTGATATCTGCACTTAATTTGTTCAGATGGCTAAATTACAGATCATTAAAAGGTGCTGCACTGGAAGCACAACAGTAGTCCAAGAGCATCGTCTTCCTCATATAAACGAAAAGTTATATAACAACCTTCAGCTTTCATGCATACTCTTTAAATTCTGAACAAATTAACTGTGCTTTTATCATCTTTTTCCACCAACTCTCGACACAGCTCTTTCCTGTCTGCTGCTTTCCCTCTCCCCACCCTTTTCCTTTCGGAAAAGTCCTCACCATGCTAATTTTGGCCACCTCACCAAAAGTACTGTCCTAGAAAAAAAGTAGACATAGATAAACAATACAGGCAAAGTGGAAAGTTTTCACGGAGAGAGAAGGAGATATGAGAATCATCCTGGCTTGGCTTTCATTTTAACCTTTGGCTGTTGAGGATTTGGAGAAGACTGGCTGCTTGCTGCAACTGGTATCAAAGAATACACATGTTCTTAATTGGAGAGTGACTGCAGAGCCAGAGCCTGATGGAACATGTGTCAGTCAATGCTCTTACATAGTTTTATTATTTGAGCTGTTCACACTAATAGCTGTACAATACTCCTGCCTGGCATCTTCTCTAAACAAAGCTTTCCTTTCCTTCAAGTGTTGAAACAAGTAATTCAGACTGGTACACTGCCTCCTGCAAGGCTGCTGCCTTCATTTCCAAAGAATCCCACCCCTTTTCCCAGACAAATGTGCATAACTTTGAATGCACACTGTGGCAGCAATAAGAACCATTCGGTTGTCACTAATTCTTCATTTTTTCTCCTGAAAGTAACTTGTGAACTCATGATGGCATCTTGGGTATCATAAGAGACAATCTGAGTAACTAAGTCTTGGCTGAAAAGCAGCTTGAAAGAAGACATCTTGGAATAAGACTAGGATTCACATGAGCACAGTGAAGCCAGGTACCTTTTATGAAACAGTCTCAAAGTGATTTTACATGTTGCTGCTGAACTGACATAATGGCTAAGCTGTAGAAAAAGATAATTGCTGTACCACTCCTTCCTTCCTCATCTTCAAACTCTCATCCTTCCGTAACACAAGCATCTGTGACCCTATAAGCCAGTTCAGAGAGCAAACCAAACTGAAAAGCAGCCTTATCCTTCCTTGAAAATTACTTTTCCTACCTCTTTTATCTCTGCTTTTTGAACTACCTCACTCTGGGGGCTCAAGCACCGAAAACTAAAGAGAGCAGAACGTGTAGTTGGAGGCAGAGGAAAAAACCTGAATATTTCTTTCAACAGGGTTAACTGTTACCTAAACTGGAACAGCTAAGTTATCACTTTTGCACCTCTCCTGCAGACTGTGGGAGGCAGCTCACCGCTGCACCGCAGTGCCCCGAGCCCTAACTAACCTGCAGGACCCAGCTTGCCTGCAAGCTGCAGGCTCGAGCCCAAAGTGTCCCAAACTCCAGCTGAATCCATGCATCCACCAGCCTGGGTGCTGTGGGACAGCACCAGAATGCACCTGCTAGAGTGATTCGGTACACCTAACACATGGAGGGCACCCTCAAATCTCACTGAGAAAGCCAGGGACAGATGAATTATGCTAAAATAATCACAGAACTGCAAGTCAGACCTGACAGAAGAGGAAATGACAGAGTTCAGTCACCCGGGCAACCCTGACATATTTCCTTTCTCAGTGTTAAGCAACCCACACCAGAAACATACAGATGACATTAACTTTCTAGATGCTCAACTTCAGTAGTGTGGGAGGCTCCCATTTGGTCTAAGCATCTGCAAAACACACAAGATCTTGATTTAGATCTGGACACAAAGGTCTGCAACTCTTTGATCATAAAGAAGCATGACCTGAAGGAAGAGGTGCAGGCAGGAATCCTTCAAATCCTTAGGAACATCTTCAACCACTAGTTAGGGGAGGTTATTGCTATTTATTTAGGTATCTTATAGTGGTACTTATGGCTGCATGTTAAGCATTGCCATAAAAAAAAAGCCAGCCTGTGTCTCTAAATCCATCACAGATCAAAGATGATTCCTGCAAACCACATTCAGACAAAACCAGTCTGAAATTAAAGACAGATAGTATGCAAAAAAAATCAAGTTTGGCTAGGGACATTTATTGTACACTGAAGGGTGGACCATTCCTTAGGTCAGAACCACTGTGTGGTCAAACTAGGATATATGGACTAGCCACAGAAGTGTGGCTAGCAGCTTATGCAAACTATTCTCTAAATCTTAGTTACCAGAACATTAAGTCTTCTTCTTTGATAAAATCTCCTGGCCACAGTAAAAGGACAGCAACACTTCTCACCATCAAACCAGGCCTGTCCTTACACCAACATTACTGCTGCTGTGGATCCTGCCCAGCACCTAACAGTGCTTTGGTCTCACATCAGGCAATCAGCCACAGGAGCTGGTAGCACACCCAAACCATTTTCCTGCCCAATCAGCCTTCTGGGCAACTGCCACAGATACCACGGAAAATGCTCAGGTGAAGTGAATACAGAAGACTGAAGGCCAGTGACAACCTTTCCAGGGGCCTATACAGCTTTGTAGGTACAGCTGAGGTTACCTACCATAAAACCAAACTTTACAGGAGCAGGAGGCTCCTGTGCCCTGCCCAGCAGAGCTCATCCATGCAGCAGTGGTGCATGGCCTGTGCTAGCAGAGCACTCGGGGCCAAGCACAAGCTATGCTCAGAAAGACAAGACACAGCAGCTATCCTTCCAGGAGACACAGTGGCTTCCTTCCTATCTTGGCCATTCTCCCAGGAAACATAAAGTTTAAACTACAAACCACAGAGGCATCAGATTTCTTAACAAAAGTCTCTCTAAAGGATGAGTGACAGGGGAAAAAAAAAAAAAAAGAAAATACATGCAATCACTGCAGCTGCCTGTAATCCACTCTCACTGCCTTGGAGGCATACAAAGAACTTGGTCTCATCCCAGTGCAGGGCCATGTTCCACGTGTTCCACTGCCAGGCCTATAATTGTGCCGAATTATCATTTGCCATGGCATTCTTGGGAGGCTGCAAGGGGAGAACGCTCCGCCTGCTGTATTTGTCAGTGCCTGTCTCAGCCACTTGGCTCCAAAGGCTTCAGGAAAAAGTCTTCCTTGTAGAGATTTTGCACCAGCAAGTAAACAACTGCTCCAGAGCCAGGGAGTTGAAACACTTCCCCAGCAATCCCCTTCCAGAAGGCACACACGAGCACAGACGTCAAGCTCAGCAGACAGGGATCTCTATCTTAGGAAGAACATTTTCCTTTCTGTAATCTTTCAGTGGGAGGCCAGAAGAAGAAGATCACAGCTCTCTAAAAAGCAAAGACTGAGGCGGTTTACAAGACTGGCAGGCATACACAACAAAAGCTGTTCAGGATTAGATAGAGCAGAAGAAACTTGTTGGAACAAGTAATACCAGCAGCCCAGGAACAGCCTTCTCTGAAAACTGCCTGGAAAATTGAGCTGTGCTGCAAGGAATAATCATTCAGCAAAGCAGCTTTCCAGAAAAAACTGGCAGGGAGCAGGGAAGAGTAGCAGCAAAATCTTCAAGTAATTTGACTGGCATTGCATGAAGTAGATGAATTTTTACCAAAAGACAAGCTTTCCCTGACTTTTGAGGGGAAAAACCACACTCAGCAAGGCTTGAAATGAAAAAAAAAATTCTCATACTTCAGGGCATTACAACAGGAAGGGCCTATTAGTGTCACTTTAAGGAGGGCTAAGTGTATGTTGCTACATCGTGATGGTGGGCCCTCTTCACAGCTGAGGACTCATCAGTTTTCTTCCACCTAAAATACAGCACACCTGGTGACCCCATACTTGCACCACCGTCCTACTTCTGTGCACTGCCACCAGCCTCATTTTCCACAGCCATCACTCTGCCATTCTCCCATCTACAACACCCTGCCATGCACAGCTGCCGTCCTCCCTCCTCACCTAGGCCAGACTACATGCTGTGGCCAGACCATTTAAGGACTAAAGGGATTAAAAGGTAAAATGCTCTGTTAAGAGAAAGATGATGGACAACATCCACCTGTGTTTGCCAGGTTTCCATGCTGGACTCCTCAGTACAGCATCTGAACAACCCTCATTCAGCTTCTGTTCATTATTTCCCCCCTGCTTTAAGGAAACCCAGTTAGGCTGTCAGCAGCTGGGACAGAGAACATCTCCCTGCAGCCAGGACTAAGCACATCACTAACACCACATGAATGCATTTGGGCCACATGAGCTAATGGCAAGAGTCCAGCAGTTTCTACCCACCCTCAGCTACACTGGATTCAAACAGCCAGACCCTCCCCTCCCCTTTGCAAGGCAGCAACTTCCAAGAAACCAAAATAAACCAAAACTAACAGAGAGCAGCACCTACACCACCATTAAAGAGTAAGTGGACTTAAATGAAGTACCAGTGATGACAGCAATGACATCACTATTCCAATTCAGTTTAGAACACATACTTCTTCATTCTTAGTGTCTGAAGATTTAATGGGGAATCGTAGCCTGTAGTGTTTATTCCTAATTTCACATGCCTGAAAGGATTTCTCAACAGAGTCACAGAAAGTAGCCTTTCTTCACAGACTGAGCTCAATGGCTCTGTGTAGCAGAGACACCCCCAGACTCCACACCGTGCCTCACCTATGCACAAACCTGCACCAGGCTGAAGGTTGGGCAGAATTACACTTTGCTCAGAGCCAAGATGCTAAGCTGAAGTTTTATGTTTCCTTTTGGTTTATTGCATCCATTCAGTTTTGCTTCAGTGAAGAAAGACAGGGAAATATTCTGAATGTCTTTTCAAACCATTGCAGCCTTTCAGTACCTAAAGGGGGCCTACAAGGAATCAGAAGAGGAACTGTTTACAAGGGCATAGAGTGATAGGACAAGGGGGAATGGCTTCAAACTGAGAGTAGGTTTAGATTGGATATTAAGAAATTCTTCCCTGTGAGGACGGTGAGGCCCTGGCACAGGTTGCCCACAGAAGCTGTGGGTGCCCCATCCCTGGAAATGTTCAAGGTCAAGCTGGATGTGGCTTGAAGCAAACCTGGTTTATTACAAGGCATCCCTGCCCACAGCAGAGAGGTAGAATGAGATGATCTTTAAGGTCTCTTCCAACTCAAACCATTCTGTTATCCTGTATCTTGAAATTATCATCACCAAAAGTCAAAGCAAACCCAGCACTGCCACCAGATGTTCCTGTCCAGGTACAGGGTTTCTTAGTGAAATTAAAGAAAGTTCTCCTGATAGTGATTTGGCCCCTTACCTGTTCAAGTTAAGCTAAGGTTTTGACAAATCTGAGCAAAAAAAAACAAACCTTAAAGGATACAGGGACACTCCAGCAGCTATAAAGAAACAGCTAACGTGCCTATTTTAGGAATTTATCATTGCTTATTTGCAGATCTGACTACAGAAAAACCCAAAAAAATTGTCTGACTGGTAGTCAGCACACCAATAAACAATAAATTTTTCAACTTTACCAAACCGAGTGTTCACATAATTTTGTATCCACTGAACTGGAATTTATTTGCAAGGCATAAAGATAGCACAGCAGAAATAGTCCAAAGGATGGACAGGCTTGCTTTTGTCTGCTGGCCTATTCTCTTTCACGGAGGAGCTTCAGAGGGCCACAGGATGAGCAGCTGCTCCAACCTGAGGGAGCTCTGCACGTGCTCTGCCAGGAGATCAGATATCCACAGCTCTGGGAGAGGCTGGGGACCTTCAGAGCCAGCACTGAAAGCCAGTGAAGTGACTCTGTGGGTGAGCCCTCAGCCAGGTCTCCTGATCCATCTGGTCAACAGTTAATATCAGTTACATGCAATATGCACGTAACACAAGGCTGGAATGGAAGGCTTTCCAGGAAAATGCTGCCCACCCGAACAAAGATTAAGAGCTAGACAAGTTTCCAGATGGATGACACCTTCTGTTTTAGACAAACGGAACACTTGGTTATTTTTAACTTGCAATACAGCTCCTTGAGCTGTTGCACATATACACAGATATATGTATATGGATGAGGGTGCATATGTTGTGTATGTGTATATCCATGCACACATTTGAAGTGAACGGGGAGCACCAGGATGCAGAGGTGTAACATCAGTTTCCCATAATTAATGCAATAGTGCAGAAACTTTTGTTCTCTATGTTGCATACACAGGAGACATCTGATTTTTGTTTCCTACTTTGTTACATACTTTTGGAGGGTGCAAAGGATGGCTTTAAAGTTTATTCTGTTCCTACAAAGGAAAAGACAAGAGCTTTGAGAGAATACACAGTTTGTTTCACTAAGAAAGAAAAGTCCTTCATATTGTTCCTCACTGTGCCAAATTTGCTCATACTCATGGATGTAACAACCAGTGCAAACTGCTTCTGCAGGGTTTATGCACTTCTTTACTCAAAACCCTTAACATCTTCCTCTTGCAAGTAATCTCAAAACCAAGGTAATTATACTCTTATCCATAGATATCCACAGACTATCCTGCAGAGCACCAAGGGAAGGATTATGAAGAAGCCCCACAACACACCCCTGGCAGGGACACTTCTGCCTTTCAGGCTGGTTAATTCTTAACTTCAGTAGAATTCCTGCAGGGAGAGGACAGACTGCACACACAGCAAATCTGTCCTTCACAAGGTGCTTGAAGCACTTCAAGAACAGCA
The DNA here is from genome assembly GCA_013397115.1 of Edolisoma coerulescens. Lineage (NCBI taxonomy): Eukaryota > Metazoa > Chordata > Aves > Passeriformes > Campephagidae > Edolisoma > Edolisoma coerulescens. The sequence continues at coordinate 54,819 of VWZW01005597.1, forward strand.
AACACCATCTTCCTCGAAAACACAGATTCTTCCGGAATTCATGGAGGTTACACCCTGGCAGGCTGTAACAGCTGCACTTCCCCCAATTGTACAGTGGAGGAGGACAGCTCTAAATTAATTATGAAACAACAATGAGTTTATGGGGTTTATATTAACTAAAGTAGATTAAGAGTTTTTAAAGACATATTGCTTTTAATTACTTATTCAAAATTCCCTATTAAACTGCACTACATACAAATAAAATGTATTATCAGTTTGGCTCGGTCAAAACGAGACACAAATGCCAGAACTCTAGAGCTGTACCACCATCTTAACAGGCATCAAAATGCTACAACTACCTTTAACAGCAGCTTCACATTTATTTCCTTTATCCGAAATCATTCACCCCCAAACTGAGAAACCACTGAAGCTAAGACAACTCAAGAAGTTTTTCTTTTATCGTACAGAATTAAAAAACCCCCAAAATATGCAAGCAGAGCTTCACAGCTCTAAAAATAACAAGGAAGAATAACACAAAAAAAACCCAGACAGGTCCACTCCTCAAGTGAAGACACGTCTTTTGTTTATCCAGTTTGTCTTAAATATGCACTTATTAATTTTACTCTAAGTCCACAAAAGTCAAGTTGAACTGACTTGACTGACTCCACATCTGTAAAACTGTAAATGTCTGACCTCCCTTCACCTAAGGCATCTGAATGCAAACAGACTAAGGTCAGTAAAACAAACAAAACCTCTTGCAAACCTATGTAACTGTGTGCTAACAGAAAGAAAGACTAGAAGCAAGTTCCACGGTCACACATCCTGCCAAGCTCTGCCAACAGGATTTTGTGAGTGAGCAGGAAAGAAAATGTATTGTATTTCTATCATGGTTTTCTGTTTACTGGTTAAAGTCAAGAGCTGTAAACTGCCCTAATCATAAGACAGGCTGATTCCCACCACAGTTGTTGTTGTCCTGCCCGCCCTCATCTTTCTTGGCAAGAAGTTTCTTTTTCTTCTCCTTCTAAAGCCAGAATTAGTCTGTTCCCAGGCTGAAAAAACAGAAACAAACTTACACGAAAAAGTCAATCACAGAAAAGCTATGACAGCATCTGAGCAGGAATCTCACTCTCATGTGTGCACAAATGCTCACAGTGAACTTCTGGAATTTAAATCTACCTGCACACGTCCCGAAAGTGACACATGGTTAAAATACAGAGTAAAACCAAAGACTGATGGTCCCATTACACGTGAATGGATATAACAAAAGAACAGCCATACTAAATCAAGCCAGAAGTGTACTTATTCCAGCATCCAGTCCAGCAGGACACTTCACTATATTCCACCTTCACCAAGGTATCTGGGGAGCATTTCAAAAGCCACAATGAACTTTAATCTCAGGCACTACTACCAAACAGACACTCACGTATATTCCTGACAAGAAAATGCACCAGTTCTGTCAAATTAACATGACTGCATGCAGGAGCAGTAGGACCAGGAGAGTAGCCCTAGCCTGAGGAAACAAGAATTATCTTCCAGTAAGAACACCAAAACCCAAGCACTGTCCCAAATCAGAATTTAATAAGCAGGATTCAACCTACACATAGGAGTAACAGAAAATAATCCATATTAGTTAAACCAGATGCACTCTCTAGGAACTGTCAGTGAAAAATGGAAAGGTGAAACGTTTTGTATTGACGTGTGCCAGCCAAAGCTGTGACAGCTGCATCCCTCTCACCATGTTTCTTCCCTCTCGAGATAACATTTGCACTCACACCACCACGTGGTGTGCCACTTCAGAGAGCTGAGCCAGCTGAAAGCCAACCTACCAGAAACAGACGTTTATTTATTTATTTATTGTCTGAAATTAACTCTCTGTCCTCACCTACTGCTCAGTCACACAAGCAGAGGAACATATGGCTGGAGTCACGGAAGCCCCAAACCGTGCTGGCTGAACCTCCTGCAGAACTGCAGTGTGGATGAACTGCTAATAAATACTGCAAACAAGAGTGTAATTCCAGTCTGTAGTGAGAGCAACAGATCACACTCTTTAGAGTCCAGTCTCCATGGCATCCATCCCGATACACCAGGACAGGCTGAGGGGCTATTTTGCAAGCCAGCTCTCACATTTCCCCTTCTCTTTGTTGGAGTTCTTTAGACTAAAGATAAGGCAACAAGAGGTCACCACATGAAGAGGACTGAAACCATCTTGAGCTCTTTTAACAGAGCTCTGCACACGCCTCTTTCCAGAGCGAGAGGAGAAGAGCCGGCTGAGCCTTTAGAGCAGAATACTGCTTTCCCTTTTCCAAACTCCAGCAGAGTACCCCCAGCACGGGCCCGGGACACAGCACCCTTTTCCAAGGGACCCTCTTTAAAGCCAAGCACGCTGCTACGACACAGTTATTGATACAGAGCCTTAACACCGTCACGTGACAAAGAACTGCGGCCTTCTGATTAAAAACCCTTCAAGCGAGGCTTCACCCTGCACGGCAACTCGGACGCAGCCTGTTAAATGACTCCCCCGGAGAAGCTTCTACACGCAAAGGGCAGCCTCGCAGGGCCATGCCATAACCAACCCCGGCAGCTGCTCCAGCTGCACGCAGCCAAAGCTTGGGCTGGGTGTGAGAAGACCCAGGAGCTTTCGGCAGAGCTGCAGCCCAGGCTCCGCGGCGTGGGCACCGCGCGTTGGCACCGACGCTGCGCCTGCAGACGAGCAGCAGCAACAGGTGAGCACGGAGCGGGCGGCGGGGCGGGCCGGGGCACCGGGGAGGCGCCTCCGCAGCCGCTCCTCGCCCGGCCCGGCCCCGGCACACAAGGCCTGGCCCTCCCGCCCCGGCCCGTCACGCACCTTCCAGCCCGCGGAGCTGTTGCTGTCACCCTTGTCCTTGAAGTAGGGGACGGAGCGCACCATCCACTCGTAGATCTGCGCCAGCGTGAGCCGCTTCTCGGGGGCGNGCCTCGGGCCGCGGCAGTGGCCAGGTGCAGGAGCGCGGGCGGCTCTGCGGCTCAAAGTCAGGGTCGATGTCCGGCGACGCCGCGGCCCCACCCGGCTCCGCCATGGGCGCCGCCTCAGCCCCGCCGGGAGGGCCG
>VWZW01005597.1:64357-89075 GCA_013397115.1 Edolisoma coerulescens
TCCCCCGCACACGGGCCTCGCTGGGGCTGCAGCTCCCCGCGGCCGGCACGGGGCGCGGCGCCTGGGAAACGCGGCTCCTCCAGCCGCCAGGTAAGCGGGGCCACTGCGGGGAGCCCGGCACGGCCACCGCCCGCCCGGCGCTGCAGAACCTTCTCTCTCCCTCAGGGACCAGGCTGAAGCTGACGTCTCCTGCCAGGTCCAGGCTTCAACATGCCAGCGGGGCTTCGCAGCAGGCACAGCCTTCCAACTTTCCCAAACCCTCCCCCCGGGACAGAGAGATGAAAAGTAATTCTGCACCGGCCAGTTGCCTCAGGCGAAGCAGGGAAGCGCGTGGGTTAGGGTGCTGCATCTAGGAGGGAGAAGGGGAAGGGCTTGAGCTGCAGCTTGGCCGGGGAGAGAACATGGGGAGTGGGGAGTCCATGGGAGCGGCACAGGTAGGAGCCTAGGAAATATTCTCATACCCCAAGGGATGTGTTAACACTGTCTGGCCTCCCGCCAGTGTAGGCTGGCAGCCTGTTGGCTTTGGAGCCTTCACTCCGTGGTGTTGTGGGGTCCCGGTGCCCGTAGGCCTAGGGCAGGCAGCCTGGCTGAGCCCCGCGCTGCCTGAAGAGGGTGCGATGGAGCTGCTTGGGAATAGCAGCCTCTGTGCTTACTGTCCGCTACAGCTGCTCCCAAGGCTGGGAGTCGTAAACAGCCCTCCTCAAGGCTCTCTACAGCAACTCCTACCGTGGCTTCCCGCTCCTCGCAGCGGCCTCCGGGAAAAGTGGTTTCGTCCAAGCGTTTTTGCCTCAGGAAAGGTGAGTCTTGGCAGAAGCCTCAGAGGCTGCAGAGTCGTGGGAGAGGGGGGCTGCTGCTGTGGGAAGAACATTCAAGAAGAACGGTCTTGGCTGCAGGGTCAAAGCTGATCCTGGGGAAAGGACTGAGGGGGGACTGCATGTGCTTGGGCTCAGAGGAGGGGAGGTGAAGTCCCTTCCCTCTTTTGCACTCCAGCAAAGAGCCTGAACAAATCTGGTGCTCGAGCTCATTCATAGGAGAGGGAGCGGCCGTGGTCAGTCAGGGCACTCTCCTAGCAGGGGTTGATGCTCTTTATTTTCGTTTCCTGGGTCTCACTTCAGGATCAACTACACAGGAGCTGGTGTGCAATAGGACCCAAGAGCTGAAGGAAAATGGTGAGAGCAAAGAAGGGCTGATTGCAGCTGGGACTGTCTTGGGAGCAGGTGAGCAGTGTGGAGGTGTAGATCCTTGCCTCGTGTTGGGGGGAGTGTGGAGAAACACGGGCAGCTGCTTGTTGGGCAGTGCTGCTCCCCAGCTGAGCCCTGGCTGACCGGGTGTGCTGCGGGTGCTCCAGCCTGTGCTGCGGGCAGGGGGTGCTGCCTTCGCAGGAACTGCAGCTGGGCAGCCTGCAGTCCTGAGCCCTGCAGAGGGAGGGGAAGCGGGGAGGCTGTCCCCACTCTGCTGGGACAGCTCTGTCCTACCCTGCCTGGGACAGACGCCTGCCCTCCCTGTGAGAGCGGACTCCTAGCAGGAACCCAGAGCTGCTGGGAGTGAGCCCATGCAGGAGCACTTTCTCCCAGCAGCACCCATACAGGCCAAGCCAGCAGCAGCTGTTGGGCTGGAGGTGCAGGGAGACCTCTGACTCTCTTGGACAGGTTCTGCCCTTCCCTGGTCTGGAGCAGCTCTGTGGCCAGGTTGAAGAGTGGCCAAGGATGGCAGGTTTCTAATGCTGACACCTCTCTTCACAGGTAAGACTGACCAGACATGGGTGTGTGCAGAGTCCTCTTTGTCCAGTGAGCTGGCCCCTGGCCTGACTTCAGGGTGTGAAGGTGCTGAGCAGGTAAGAGCCAGCTGTGTCCTGTCACCATGGAGCACTGTTCAGCCTCTGGCTTGGGCCAGCTATGCCAGAGGTGGGAGATGATCAGACCTGGAGCTGCCAGTTTCCTGGCTGGCACCTGAGCTTAGCCTTACACAAGACCATGTGCATTTTTTGCATGGCTTTACCACTCTCCAGTGCTCAGGGGACTGTATGCTTCTGTCCAGTTAGATTTTCTAAGGGCCTTTTGAAACATGCAAACCTTCTGTGGCTTGTGTTGTCACTTTTATACGTCCTGCCATGTAGGACATGGCCCCAGGATGGGGTGAGCAGAGCCTGCAGCCAGATGAATGTTCAAATTAGGAAATCTACCTGCAAAAAAAGTTTGTGCATTTTCCAGCAGTTTTAGGGCTCTTCACTCTGTGGCTGCAGCCAGCCAAAGGCATTCTTTTTTCCCATGGGTGCTGGCAGATGCTTGCTACAGCAGCTCCTTCGCCAGGCACCGCTCCTGTGATGGATGTGCCCTGGCAGTGGTACCCAGGGTGCTGGGCTTGGAGTGTTGGATGGGCTGCAGTGCTCCTCCAGAGGATGGGCTGGGCTGTGACTGTGCTGCAGTGGGGGTGACAACTCCCTACATCACACTTACACCCTGCTCTTGCCAGTCTGCAGGTGATCAGCTGGCCCAGGAGCTGCAGCGTGTGAAGAAAGAGCTGGAGCGAGTGAAGGGAGAGCTTGGTACGTGGAGCTGGCTGTTCTGAGGACTGCAGGACACCTGCAATCCAGGTGACATCCCCTGTGCTTGTACCTGGAGCCCAGGGCCTGCAGCTCCATGGGAATGGGGCTGGCTTCTTGTTTAGGGGGTAGAGCAGGATCTCAGCTGCTGCCCTGGAGAGTCTGGGGGTGAGGTATTTAGGATGGGCTGAGCACACACCTTCTTGCCTCCTGTCTGCAGCTGACAAGACTGCCCAGTGTGAAGCCTATCAGCAGACAATCTCCTCCTTGCAGGCTCAGCTCAGAGCAGCAGGTATGTTCCCTTACTGTGGTGAGCCCTCACCTCGGGGCTGGGTGCAGGGATGCTCCAGTGATCACTTGCTGGTGTAACTGGGGGCTGCCACGTGGAAGGGATACAGCTCATGGCCTTTCCCAGGGGTCAGGTGCTGAGTGCCAGAAGCACTACTGCTTTGATGCTGCTGTTGCCTCCCAGGAATCTGACTGAAAGATGCAGCAATGTTCGATAGTGGTGACCTGAGGAGAGACTGACAGCTGGGACATGGGGACAGACAACAGCCATTGTCCGGCTGCGTGAGCCTCTGGGCCAGTGATGTATGTGGAGCTCTTGAATGAATTAATTTTCTAACTCCTTGTAGGTAAAATAAAGGTGTCTTTTGCAGTGGTGCTTGCTGTCTGCTTGGGTAGAGGCAATGCCCAGTGCTGCCCACTGATCCCCAGAGTACTGGGCAATCAGGGCAGGTCTGTTCTCAGCTATGGCTGGTTTTGCTCAGCCAGAGAGTTTAGGTCTCTTACAAGGAGGAGCTGGGTGCTGGTGCATGGAGGTACAGTGTGGCTCTGGGGAAGCGTTTCTGGACAAACCTGGTGCTTCCAGGTGGGATGCTTGGACGTGTGGTGGTAGTGGGCAGCTGTAGAGGCAGGTTTCTTCCTTAGACCACCTTCACACTGGATGTGGGAAAAGCCAATGCTGGCTGATGGCACATTAGGCTTCTGCAGCCTTTGGCTATTTATGACTGTTTTATTATCAGTGACTGGGGGCAGGTTGTGGGGAAGCAGCGCTTGGGACTCAGTCCCTCACTGTTCCTGCATGCTGGTGCTGGGAGCCCTGCTCTGCTGCCTTCTCTCTGTGGTAGGTTGAGGCAGGCACCTTGTTGCACTGCCTTGTGTCTGGGTGAGGCACTGGAGAGTCCCGCTGTTGGGTGCTGGTGGTGCCCTGAGGTTGGGCTGGGAAGGCTGGCCTGTTCCTGCTCCTCTGTTATTTCTGGCTGGTGTTCCTGGCTGCCTTGGAATGCACATTCACAGGCAGTCCACACCCCTTCCTGGGGCAGCTGCCCTGGTCTGTGTGCTGGGGTGGCTGCACAGGGAAGCTCTGTCGGCTGACTCCCACCCCTGCTTGGCACTTGATTGCTGGGGCAGCTCCAGTGCCAGCACGATCCGCAGCAGAGAGCCCTAACATGGTTTGGGGGGGTTGCCTGTACATGCATGGTGAAGATAACTTCTTGGTGCAGGTACTAAAGGGAATTGGCTAGAAAAGGTGCCCTGCTAGATTTATTATTTGTAAACAGAGAGGCACTCATGGGCGATGCTGGACTCGATGGTCCTTATGGGTCCCTTCCAATCTGCAATATTCTAATGCTTCAGTTGTGGAAGGTGGGCGGGGCATCCAAGGACTGATGTGGATTTGTTTCTGCAGGGCTTCTGGCCCCCTTTATGGGCTGGAGCCATCTCCTACCCTCCTTTGATGCTGGCTATGTGTGCCTTGCCACTGTTTGCCTTCCTGCTGCTCCTGTTGGGACGTGCACTCGGCTTGTTCCATGCCTCTGCCTGCTCCCAGCCCTTGGCCTGTGCTGCTGGATCAGGGCCCTGAATGATGGGAGTGGAGAGCAGTAAGACTGGGAGGTGAGGATGGGACACTGGGAAGACACATATGGAGCTGCATGTGAGGTCTGGGAGCTGGAGACGTGTTCTGGTGTCCTGGTGCTGCTCCCTTCTGGACACTGCCCCCCCACGCCTGATGTTGCAAGAAGGTTTCTGGGAACAGGCAAATCACGTCATCTTGCCCCCTCCCTGTTCTGGGTATCCGGTATCCACTTGTCCGGGACAGGGTGACCCTGCTATGCCTGTAGTGCTGCCTTCCTTGCCCGAGAACACCCTCGGCGATGGTGCTGCCCAGCTGGGTCCTTGCCTTACAGCTGGCAGCCCTGGAAGGAGTGGGAAGCTGAGTAGTAACAGCCATGCTGCCGTCTGCATCTTGAGCTTACTTCTTGGTGAGGTCAGGGAGGAAAAGGGCGGTGCTAAACTGCATTTCGTCAATTCTAGGAAGCGGGGGCAGAGCCTACGTCACTGTTAGAGGAATGAGTAGGTGTTTCCATCACCCTGAGGTCGCCGCGTGTTTCCGTCACCGCATCTCCCCGGCGTGTGCCCCTGCGGAGGCGGCGGGGGAGGCAGCTGCCTGGCGTTCCTGCCTGCTGTGCTCTGCTCCGCTCCGCTCTGCAAGCGACTGCAAAGCCTTTTGCCTCGATAGCGACGCCGGAGCAGAGTATTGCCAATGATGCCGGCGAGGGGCTGGCTCATCTCCCTGCGAGCTGCCACTTCGAACGGGCGCTCACAACGCGAGCACTGGATTGCATCAGGCGCGGCCTGCTGAGAGGCGGCTGCCAGCCTGCGTGCTGGAGAGGATGGTGCCGGCCCCCGCCTCTCTCCTGCCGAACAGTTCTCTCCAGACTGGCGCTTGCCATCACTCAGGGCTGCCTGTTGCTCCCAGCGCTGAGGAGGCTGTAGCGGAGCAGGCGGATGTGGGGGTGGAGTCGCCCTGCAGGCCCCGGGCTGAGCTCTGCTCGCAGCCCCCGTAGCGGGGCTGGCCTCACCTCCTCGTCTCGCTCCCGGCCGCGGCGGGGCAAGGCCGGGGCAGGCTCTGTCCTCATGGCACACTGGGACTCGGGGGACCCTCAGCCGCCCCCTCCGTGGCCTTTCCCGAGGGAGCAAGGTGCCTTGCCCNCCCTGGTCTCGGAGCTGCCGCCCCCAGCAGCCGCGCTCCCGCTGGCCGAGCCGTGCCTCGCCCCGGTGCCACTGGTTATTTGAATTGATAATTTCTAAAAACTGCGCGGGAATCCCGGCGCGGGTGGGGCTGGGAGGGGGCGGGCTCCGATGTCTTTCTGTTCCCGCTCGCCTGCTGCCGCTCTCCCGCCCCTTGCCCGGGGCGGCTCTGGATGGAGAGAGCGCTGAACGCTTGTTTCCTGCTCCCATTGGTGCTACCCCACCGCAGGCGGAACCCGTCCCCCTCTACGCTCTCGGCGGCGGCGGCGAACAGAACTGACTTCACCTGAAGGNGAGCCAGCCGAGCCGTGCCGGGCCGCGCGGCGGGTGAGTGGTGGTGGGCGCTGCCGCCGGACCGGGAGGGGTTTGGCGCAACCGGTGCCGCTGTTGCATCAGCTGCCGCCCGCCCGCACGTGGCTGGTCCTGCCGCGGCTCCCCGCTCGGGCTCTGCCCTACCCGGGGCATCGCCAGACTCCCCGGGACGGAGCCTGACTGGCGATCCTCGGGACCGGAGATGCCCCCACGGGGGCTGGGGTGGCGGTCCCGAGCTAGCGGCGTTCGGCACCTACCCCGAGTCGCGGCGGGATGCGATGGCTACCGGGATGCAGCGGGAGGCTTCTGTTCCCGCCCGACACGTTGCTTCTCCTCTACCCATGCGGAGCTCGAGTCGGATACTGGAAATCCTTGAAACAATTGAGCAGCGCTAGGGAAGGCCGCTAGGCTTGTCCAGGTAGTGGTTGAGGAGGGTGCTAGTGCTGGGGACTTGTTCCCTTGAAACCTGGCACAGAGGCTACCTGGGCTGGGACAGCTCCTTGGAGCCAAGGCTGAATGTGACACTAGCCAGCTGGGGAGGAGGTTTATCAAAAAGCAGGATGGTTTGTTGGTTATGGGGAAGCAGCCGAGTTGGTGGCTGCCACTGTGATCCTGATAATCCTCTATGGAAAAGGGTCACAAAGTTATCCTTGTGTATTTATGCTGATCCATGTAGTGTGGCATGCTGTCCTGGGCACCTGGATGGAGTGTGCTCCCTTTCCCAATGAACGGAGAAGCCAGCAGGGAGAAGACACTGGTGGGTGGGTGGTTGAGTGCTGGGCGGGGGTGCCAGCTGCAGCCACGGGCATTGGGAGCCACTTTCCTTGCAGCTCCTCTGTACTGGGTGCCTGCTTCACAGGTTGCTCATCTTCAGAGCTTTTTGGGGATGGGTGGCTGCTGTGAGCAAGAGGAGTAGGGATGTCACACATTCAGGGTGATTACAGCCTGCAGAGCTTGCAGATTGCTCCGCAGGCACTGTTTGCACCAGGGGCCGGTGCCGTGCGTCTGTCTGGTTATGCATCCCTGTAGAGAATGTGGTGCAGATGCCAAAGGCAAAAGAGGAGTGATCGCATCCAGTGAGTCAGCCCAGCCTGCCACATCCTGTGCTAGAGGAAGTCAGTCTCCACACCAGTGCTGCTGTGCACACCCATGTGCCAGGCTCGAGGGATGTGCCAGCAGTCAAGTTTGGGCCAGAGATTGCCAAGCCTGGGAAACCGTGGGCAAGCTCTGGGACATGCCTATGGGCTCCATGGCTGAGACCACAAAGGGCTTGAGCAATGAGCATTTCCCACCATGGACTGACTGGGTTCACCCCTGGCCCATTGTCCTGATGCAGGGGCTGTGCAGGCAGGGTATGTGCAGCCCCACAGTGCCTTGGAGGGTGCCACCACCACGGTCTCTGGCCAACCAGTGTGGCAGGGGCGTGGCACCAATGGGTGAGCTGGGAGCAGGCTCCTGTGGGCATCATTGCCTGCACTGCCCCTTGCAGTGTCAGTCCTGCTGCCTGAAGGACACTGAGCTTCACATTTCTCTTCTCTTGCAGGGCTTTTGACCAGCTGAGCTTCACCAAGGAGAGGACAAGATGTTGGGGGAAAAAATGACCAGTTTTGGGAAGAAGCTGATCCGCCGGCGCATGGTGGACCTGAGCTCCAGTGACACACATTTTGCTCGCTGCCTCTCCACACTGGACCTTGTATCCCTTGGTGTGGGCAGCACGCTAGGGGCTGGTGTGTACGTGCTGGCCGGGCAGGTAGCCAAGGAGATGGCTGGTCCCTCCATCGTCCTCTGCTTCCTGGTGGCTGCTTTCTCATCGGTACTGGCTGGACTCTGCTATGCAGAGTTTGGGGCCCGTGTCCCCAAGGCCGGCTCTGCCTACCTCTACAGCTACGTTACCGTGGGTGAGATCTGGGCTTTTATAGCCGGGTGGAACCTCATTCTCTCCTATGTGATAGGTACGAGGCCAGGCAGCACGGGGGGCTTCTGGGGGCAGCGTGTGGAGCTGTGGGGGCAGGGTGTGGGGTGGGATCAGCAGGGAGGTGGGTGCTCAGGTGTGGGTGGCTGGTGCCAGTCTGCCCTGGGCTCGGACTAATACACAGATTTGCCATTGACCAGGTACGGCCAGTGTGGCTCGAGCCTGGAGTGCAGCATTTGACAACATCATCGGCAACCACATCTCCACCTTCTTCGCCAACAAGACCGCAATGCACCTGCCGGGAGTGCTGGCCGAGCGTCCCGACTTCTTTGCTGTAATCCTGATTTCGCTGCTTACTTGTGAGTGTGCAGGAGCAGCTCCATGGTACCATGGGTGATGGCATGGGAGCCTGGCGGGTCCCCACTCACCTCTTCTGTCCCCACAGTACTGCTGGCCTTTGGTGTCAGCGAATCTGCCCTCGTGAACAAAATCTTCACGGCGGTGAACCTGTTGGTGCTGAGCTTTGTCATCATTGCTGGCTTCATCAAGGGAGACATCAAGAACTGGCAGCTTTCAGAGGAGAACTGTGTCAACTGCTCACAGTCAGACTCACTGGATGACATGTAAATAGAGCAACCGTGCCAGGCCAGGGTCCGGCACAGGGCAGGCATAGGCCCTGCTGTCCCTGCACCCCATGGCAGCTGCTGTCCTCCCTTTTTTCCAGGAAAAAAGCTTTTGGCTCTGGTGGGTTTGCCCCCTTTGGACTGGAAGGGATCCTGGCTGGCGCTGCCGCCTGTTTCTACGCCTTCGTGGGCTTTGACTGCATTGCCACCACAGGTACTGCCTTGGGTGAGGGTGGCGTGGGCATTTCCCCTGCACAGCCAGCAGCTGGCCAGGAGCTGATGGGGAGGATGCTCCGTGGTGTGGGAAAACAGCTGGTCTCACCGCTCCTGGGAGGTTTCCCCGTGGAGTCTGTGTCTTCAGCTGGGCCAGACAAAAGGGCTCAGAGCCTGCCCTGCCCCAGGAAAAGTGGCTCATTACACCACATGGTGGGAGCAGGGCTGCACCCTGCCTGTGCAGGCAGCTCCCAGAGCAGCGGGGAGCCTTTTGACTGCTGAGCCGAGGCTGCGACAGTGCTGGGAATTGCTGGTGCCTCCTAGTTATTTCCCAGCCTCAAGCAGCCTTTTTCTAAATGACTGGGTTCATGCAAAACTGCTGCTTCCTGGAGCACAGGCAGCTCTCTTAATTTCCTCTCATTACCCCAGAAATCTACTTAGTGGGTGGCTGGTACAGGCTGTTCTGCCTGACCTTCCTGTCTGTGCCACCCTGCCTCCAGGGGCTGCCCAGCAGCCTCCTCCTTTCCTGCTGCCAAGCCCCTTGCTGGGAGCATGGTGCAGCACACCCTTGCAAAGCCGAGGTGCATGGAGGACCTCCATTCAACAGGCTCTGTAGGGAGAGGGAGCTGCTGGTGGGGGGGAAGGACTGGCATGGCCAGGGAGGCTGCAAGCCCAGGCTGCCAGGCAGCTTCATCCCTTCTGCCAGTGCAGCAGCAAGGCCAGGGACCCCTCCCTCCCCTCCAACAGCCCCTGCTTGCTGCTCCCCAGTCCTGTGCTGCCATGGAAAGTCCCTACTCTGGCTCATCCCCTGGGGCACATGTGGCTTTTTGTGTCTGCACAGGGGAGGAAGCCAAGAACCCACAGCGCTCGATTCCCATTGGCATCATTGTGTCCCTCTTCATCTGCTTCGTGGCTTATTTCGGGGTCTCTGCGTCCCTGACTCTCATGGTGCCCTACTTCCTCCTGAACAAGAACAGCCCTCTGCCTGAGGCTTTCAAGGCGGTTGGCTGGGAGCCCGCCCGCTACGCTGTTGCTGTTGGCTCCCTCTGTGCCCTCTCCACCAGGTAGGCCTGGTTCTCTTGCTGGCACTGCTTGGCACAGCACAGGGACCGGCAGCATTCATCCTGGCCGGGCTGGGGATTTGCTCTGTCCAGCTGCTGTCCTGCTCCTGGCATGGAGCCGGTCCCTTCCCCTTCTGGGTGGTAGATGTGGACAGCTTGCCTAATCTCTCTCCACGGCAGCTTGCTGGGCTCCATGTTTCCCATGCCCCGAGTGATCCATGCCATGGCAGAGGACGGGCTGCTCTTCAAGTTCCTCTCCCGGATCCACAGTCGCACAAAGACCCCTCTGATAGCCACCATCACCTCGGGGTTCTTTGCAGGTAATGCTCCTGGCCGCTTCCTCACGCCCAGCCCTGCCGTGGTCTGGAGCTGTGCTCATGCTGCGTGTCCTCGTTGCAGCGGTGTTGGCCTTCCTGCTTGACCTGAAGGACCTGGTGGACCTCATGTCGATCGGCACGCTGCTGGCCTACTCCCTGGTGGCGGTGTGCGTGCTCATCCTCCGGTGGGTGACTCCTCGTGTTTGGTGGTGCCCAGAGTGGATGTTCCTTACGTCATCCTGGGGGCTTGTAGCCACAGCTTTTTCCCAGGGGCATGCGGCCTGGGGAAGTGTCAAGCCCCCGAGATGGAGGCTGCTGACCAGAGCCTGTGTGTTTCTCTGGGCATATCCTTGGAGTGGCTGTTTGCGGGGCCGCTGCCGGAGCAGCAGGGATATGAGGGTGCTGCCCACTGTTCCCTTGGGCTAGGAAGTTCCTTGGACTCTGCTGCAAGCTTGTCTTACCTGCTCAGGTACCAGCCCAGACAGCTGAACTCCCCGCAGGCCATGGAAATGCTGGAGCTGAATGGGAACGAGGAGGAGAGAGTGATCATGAACCCGACCATCACTGCTGCCAGTGCCCAGCACAAAGAGACGTTGTCCCTGGCGATGCTGTTCAACCCTCCTGGGGACACCCCCACTGTGCTCTCAGGGCGCATTGTTTATTTCTGTGTGGCGGTCATTGGTGAGTGAGAGGGAGCTGGCGGCTGGAGTCCCCTCCTGCCAGGGGCTGGAGTGTTTTGGCGCGTCTCTGCAGAGCTGGGAAGGGATGGAGTGCATGCCAGGCAGAGGAGGGGGGCCAGGCAGCACAGGTTGCCAGCTGCTGTTGGCGGTGCCAGCAGGCGCTGAACCCTGAGCAGGGTGCCAAGTGCAGGGTACAGCTGTGGTTTGGGGTGCACAGGCATTGTTGGAGGACATGGGTGCTAAGCCAGGGATGTGCAGGTGGTCATGGGAGATCCCTGTGATGAGCTTGATCCACGCTGGCCACCAGCAAGGGCAGTCCCCAGCCCCTTGAGAGTGCTTGGGCTCGGCCAGCGAGGTTTGATCTATCAATGGCTCCATTGTACAGCCAGAATGGGGTGGCTCAGCCAGGTCTGGGTAAGCATCAGAGCTGGGTCCAAGCCCAGCCAAGTGCAGGCTCCCTGCAGCTTGCTGGTCTGGGAAGTGCCTCCAGCAAAGCACTTTCCGGAGGCTTTGGGCGGGGGGGGGGTTGAAGACAGCAGGTGCTGGACCTGACCAAGAGGAGTGGGTGCCTCAGCCCAGCTCTTGGTGAGGCTCAGGGCCCCAGGGAGGCTCTGTGCTGTGCAGCCCCCCGACTGCCCCCTCTCTTGCAGCCACACTGATCACAGTCATCTGCGTGGTCCTGAAACTCAATGTGGCTGCACTGAAGAATGCCAATGTGGGCTGTGTTGTGGCTCTGGTGCTGCTCCTCGTGGCTCTGCTCATTCTCACCATCATCATTTGGAGGCAGCCGCAGAGCAACACACGGTTAAACTTCAAAGTGAGTGCAGCCCCCTGCATCTTGGTGTCTGCACCCCCATGGACTCTGTCAGGGCCTGGGCATTGCAGGGGCTGCCAGGGCTTGCTGCCAGGCAGTCACCAGGAAAGCCCAGGGCCCTGAAACACGTCTCTCTGAGGTGCAGTCCCCAGTGTGGAAGTGCCCGGGTGCTCTGGGCTGTGGCAGGGAGGGGGTCCCTCCACTGGCCAGTAGCATCCTTGAGCCCAGGCTGGTCCCTCAAGGCACAGCTGACACAGCACTTCTTGTCCCTTGCAGGTACCTTTCCTCCCACTCCTGCCAATCTTCAGCATCTTCATTAACATCCTGCTGATGGTACAGCTGAGTGCTGGCACGTGGGTGCAGTTTGCCGTCTGCATGGTTGGGGGTAGGTGTCCTGCGGTGGGGAGTGCAGTGCCCACAGGTCTCTCCTGGGGGGCAGTTAGTATGGGCAGCCCACCATTGCACATTTCATTATGGAAACTGTCCTGCAGGTTTTATTATTTACTTCACCTACGGGATTTGGAACAGCGTGGAAGGGAGAAATGCAGAAAAAGCCTGTGCCGCAGTAGAAAAGCCTCTGCACCATCCTGGACTGGACCTCAGCCCTGGGGCTGCTGCGGTCTGAGGGGCTGGGCACCAGTGCTCCGTGGACCTCTTCGCCACTTCGGGACAAGATCATGATCCACAGAGTACATCCATCCCCTCTCCTGCAGACACTGAGTCCCAGAGTGAAGTACTAAGGCCTGAACAACGGGCCCTGAGCCAAAGCTGACCTAGGATGAACATTCCCACCAAATGTTGTGTGTTTTCACTCATTAACAAAGTATCATTATATATGTTTATTTATTGGCAAAACACGTGTTCACTTTTCCCTATCTAGAAAAAGGATAAGGCCACATCTGGGCTAATTAGGGGGTGTAGGATCAAGGACAACTCTCTTGGATCTTCCTTGAGCCCTGGGCAGGCTTTGGGAGAAAGCTAGCAGGAAAATGAAATTAGAAATTCTGTCAGCTTGTTTGTTCAGCAGTGCAAAAGCTGGGCCACTGTCACAGCCGAGTGGGGGAGCCTCGTGGCCTGCAAAGGTGGAGGCACTGCAGGAGCTGCCAGTCACTGGCGTGGTTCTCCAGCCCGTGGCTGGGACAGCTTCCCCCCACAGCTGCTGCCTCTCGGACTTGGATGATGCATTATTGGGGTGATGGATCTGGTGATGGATCTTTCTCAATCTCTGTAGGCTTTCTTCCCTAGTAATGATTGGCATTGCTCGGCTTATCCCTTTGTAATTCTTTGCTAGTGGTTGGTGCATTGCTTAGCTTATCCTTTCGTGATTCTTTGCAGTTTTACATCAGAGTAAATGCCACTGTTCCTTAAGTTGGTGTCTGTGTCTCTGCCTCTGACCCTACCCACCAGCAAAACAAAATTGGTGTAGTCAGCTGGGTCAGAACAAACTGTTGCTTTTTAAATCTAAATGTAAGGAATCAGTCCTGTCCGAAATTCCTGGATGGGAAGACCTTCTGTATAGTTCACTGGCCCTCAAGTGGGCTAAGGTTGGAGGACCATGTGAGCAATGGGGAAGTCAATTAAAAGAAGCTGAACTACTTGATGCATTGAAATGCATCCAAAAATCGCATGCTGAGAAAGGAAAAGAACTTGTGGGTTTGGGAAGGCAAGGATGGATTTTGTTAACAGCATATCAAATAAAACACCAACAAAAGGAACAGTTGTTGAAATGCTCTAACATGGTGACAGATGTGTGAGTTGCAGAATCAAATTGTAACGCTAAAGTGCCAAAATAAGCTGCTTGCTGATAAGTTGGACACTTACCAGACTGTAGCTGAGAAGGCTGCAGTTGGAGTAGCTCAGTATAAGGAAAGGAGGGGGCAAGCGAATCACAAGAAGATGCATGCAGTGATTGCAGAGGCAGGTGTGCGGTGGGATCCCGAGAAATGGGATGGAGATATTTGGGATTTTGTGGATTCTGATGAGGTTGGTTCCCCAGATGAATTTGTAGATGTGAGACCAGCATGGAGACGAAAGGTGGAATTAGATGCTAATGGTCAGCAGGTCAGGGGGGATACTCATAGAGGATTATACTCAGCATGAAGTAAATGAAATATTTGAACAATTTAAGCAAAGACTAGGGGAACCCCTCTTGGATGGTGTGCTTGCATGACCAGGGAGCATCAGGGATAACCTTAGACTCAGGGGGCTCTAAGAAGTTTTTAGTTTTGAGCTTGGATTCTTTTGTGCAGGATGCATTTCAGAATGACATTCACGAGACTAATTTGTTAGCTTTGGCTGCTTTGGATGTAATACTAAATACCCTATAGAAAATGATTGGCCAGGATCTGAAAGTCAGAGGTGTACTTTGCAATATTGTATACAATGAGATGCCTGAGAACCTGTTGTGATTTTTTATTTGTAGATAACATTACTGAAGATACAATATTTGTGTTTGTAACTTTATCACAATGACAGAATTTTAGTTATTTATTTTTAGTTTATATTTTTTTAATGAAGTTTTTTAGTTTTTTACCTCCTGTTACATCCTGTCAATTTTTGGAATCTTAACTGTACCCTGATTCAAGACTTGCAGCCTACTCCCATTGCTATGAACTGGTAAAGGAACTGTTACAACACACAGACCTGAGGCACTTGCTGAAACAAGCACAGGAGAATGGACAAAAGACTTTGATTGCTGTCCATCATGGCATGGCAGAAATACATCAAGTGATGGAGTGGGTGAAGAAAGAGAGAACACTGGTGGTGGGACGCTCTTTTTGGATGGGTGCCTACAGCTACCAGAATTCTCAACTGAGTGCTTCACCCTGTTGTCATTTTATTGATGCTAATCCTTTTGATTTTTGTTCTAATAATTGCATTGTATATTAGGGTGTGGGTGATTATGAAACAATTAGCTTACCAACTACCTCCACTGATAGTAGACAATCCATGTGGTACCAAAGCATGAAATATTCTCAAGCTCTATTTGGATATTGTGAAGCTTGAGTGACTGTAGTCCCAGGGTGTATTATGTGGGAAAGCAGACTGGGAACTCTGTGGGCAGGTAACTGGGGGGTACAGTTAGAGGAAACTGAGGAGTTATAACAGTATGGAAGTTACAGGGTAGGTGTTACACTGTTCCTTAAGTTGGTGTCTGTGTCTCTGACCCTACCCCCTGGCAAAACACAGGACTGCAGAGCTGGGGCCTGTGCTGCCCCTTCCCCTGCCAGGGAAGTCCTCTGGCTGGATGGGAGTGCTGGTGGCCCATGGTTGATCTCTGCCCTCCTCCAGTCCTGCAGAGGGGCAGTGACACCAGCACAGCCCTCCCACCCTGGAAATTGCTTTCCCCGTGCACAGGAGGCCCCACGTGATGGTGCAGCTGTACTCATTCCATCTGTCATGTGGCTGTGTTCACCATCTCCTCCCTGCTTTCCAGGTGCCAGACACGTACATGGCAGCCGTGGCTGGAGCTCTGCAGGAAGGCTTAATATGACTTGTTCTGGTACTCATGGCACTGCCAGCAGACTGGTGCTGCCCTGACCGTGCTGCTTGGTCTAAATATCTTGCTCAAGTGTCTGTGAGATGTCCTCAGTGTAGCAGTACTTGTGTCCAACCTCATCTGCCTTTCTATAATTTTAAAGCCAATTTTTAAATCTATTAAATTAAATGGTTTTTTAAGTGCTTTTCTCTGTTGGTCTTGCTGCATCTTGTGTTAATGCCCTGTGGTCATGGGCCGTTGGGCAGGACCCTACAGGCCACTGGGCTGGGTGCCAGGCTGGTGCCAGGGCAGAACTGTGCTGGATGAGGTCCCTGCCCAAAACCTGCCAGATGGAGCCACCAGTCCTCGCACTGCTGGGACAGTGAGCCTGTGAGCCAGGAGCTGTGAAGCAGTGCTTCAAACCAGCTCCAGACGGGGCTGCTGGTACCTGGGGGGGGCAGGACAGCAGCCTGTCATGGCCCTGCCTTGCAGGCCCTGTGCTGGGAGGGATTGTGTCACCAGGGCCCAGAGTGGTGGGTACAGTAAAGGCCTTGGACATGATACCTCCTGGAGGTGCCAACAATGGCCTGCAGAGGAAGCCTGCAGACCAGAAGCTGGGCTGCATCCATGGGAGAAGATTTTCCAGATTTTGGTCTGGTCTAAATCAGACCTGACATTATTATCCAAAATAAACTAATTTAAGGCGGATGGACTGTGCTTGGTTTTGGCATCTCTCGCTGTTTATTGGCAGTGGGGCAGGGTCAGTGCACGGTCAGCCCCGAGGGACCCACACCATCAGCTCTGCTGGCCCCTGGGCTGGAGCTTTGAGCCTTGCCCCTGGGCTGTGCCTGCAGTGAAAGGGGCTGTGGCTCCTGCTCTGACTGGCCCAGTGTCCCAGGCTGGGGTGCCCTACCAGAGCCTCAGGCTCCAGCCCCTGGGCACAGGTGACTCCTTGGGTGCTCCCAGCCCTCCTACTCAGGCTGGTGCCTCAGTGTGCCATGCTGGTTTCACCACCCCACCTCGTGGGTATCTTCTGTGGCAGCACATGGGTCCCTGCTGAGCCCTGAGCCTGCAGCCCTGAGCCTGCTGTGTCCTCATGCACCCAGTTTTGGGTGCTGTTACCCAAGGCTGGAGGGCAATGGGCCCGTGACACAGCTGCAGCTGTCACCCCCTGGCTTGGCACTGCTGCAGCCCCGTGCCTTTGTTTGTGCCTGTGTCCTCCATACACATGAGCACATCCATGCCCACGTCGGTTTGCGGGTGTTTGTGCCCATGGGCACGTCCATGCCTGGTTACAGGCCATCCCACTGAGCTCTGCCATCCCATCCTGGGCATCCATTGGGACTGGCAGAGCTCTGCACATGGAGCAAGGTTCTGGAAGCTCTGGACAGCTCCCACCATGGCAGCTCAGCAGGGAAAGCAGCTGTCTGGCAGCCACCAGTCCGTGGTGGTGTGGTGGGCTGGGGAGTCAGTGGCACACAGCCATGGGTGCAGCAGCCCTGTTCACCCCCAGGGCCTGGGCCAGGCATCCTGCCCTTGGCTACCAGCCTGTGGAGGCTGCCCCAGCTCTGCACACCCACTCTGGGGGGTCCCTGCCTCCCTCTCCATGTGGGCTAGCAGGGTTGGCAGGGATGGCACTACATCCTCGGCTGGGCAGCACCTCTGCCTTTCCCAGGCCACGCTGGCGTTACTGCACATCTGAGCACATCAGTTGGTGGGTGAACAACACCCAGCCAGCGCCTCAGCATGTGCTGTCTACACAAACCATCTGCTCCCACTGCTGTACCCGGTGCCCCAGCAGCCTGCCCCGATAGCAGCCCGGGCTCCATCCTGCCAAGAGGGGCTGGGAGAGAAGCATGTTCCTGGTGAAGCCTGTCAGGTGCCGGGGGCTGTAGGGTGGGCTTCCCCTCCTGTACCAGTCTGGAAGGGGACATTTTGTGGTTTGAGGAAAATCAGCAAAAAGCAGAGCCTAGCTTTGCTGTTGAGAGGCCTGTGATAAGCCACCCTCATGGGGAAGGAAGCATCCAGCCCCAACACAGCTGCATGCGGTTTGCCCTGACAGTTGGAGCATTTCCTCCCAAGGCTTGATTCGTGATTTCCTTGTTGCTGTTCCCCCCTGGATTGAAAGGGGAGCTGGAAGGTGAGCAGGCAGGTGGTTGGGATGGCATTGCAGTGGAGGCCTGGCTGTGGCCACCAGCTGGTGACAATGTGCTCTGGGGTCATGCCAGGGAGGCAGTGCTGGTGGGTTGGGGTGTTGAGAGTGCAGAGAGTGGGTGACTCTCAGCCTCCCTCCCCATCTGGCTCCACCACACCCCATGGCATTCATAACTTCATATCCAGCTGCCTTTGGGGGATATGGGGCTTTCCTGGTGGAGCCTTCAGAGCAGCTCTCTGGACACCAGCTGCTCACCACCTCTCACCTCTGCTGAGAGGCCATGAGTGTGGCCATGCAGGCTGGGGGCAGGATGGAGATGGGGGGGCTGTGCTGCTGAGCCTTTGGAGGGAGAGCTGCAGCTGCAGAGCCTGCCCCTGCACTGCTCCCTGGCCAGAACAGGCCCTGGCAGGCGGAGATGTAGCAGCAGATTAAATTTTGATCCGCTTGGGAATTAAAATAGGCTGGCAAGTCTGCTCTGCTCTGTAACACAAATACTTCAATGTGAGGAGTTAATGTGCCACCTTCTTCCCTGTAAAACCAGTGAGCACCATCAGATGCCCTTTCCTGCTGTTGGAGCAGAGCTGTGGTGGCTGCTGAGTGGGACAAATCCATCAGCAGGCCCTGAGTCCTGGAATGTAGGGAACTGACTCCAGGCAGATGGGGTCACTGGTGTAACAGAGCAGACTGATATCACCTCCTGATATTTCTGCAGCAGCACTGGGTTGTGCCCCCACAGTCCAGAAGAGCTCCAGGAGATCAAAGCCAGTGATGGGTGAGATTCTTATCACTCCTTACTCACCTGGCTCCAGGCAAGCCCCAACCCTTCTGTTCTCTGTGGTGAACTTAAACACACATGACCCAGTAGCTGTGAGGAGCCTGTGTGCATCCAATAATTCCCTTGGCCCTGAGCCGTGGCAGGCAGCCAGCTCTCTAATCCCACAGGCTTAGTGCTCGCCTCGCTTTGCCTTTGCAGGTCTTGCATGATGACTTGCTGCCAGGTGGTTGCTCTTCTCTTGCTCTCCTTTCTTCCCAGTGCTGCAGCTGGTGCCCTGGTTCCCGCTCTTTCCCCCCAGTCCACACTGCAACTAGCCAAGGGGTGGCTCCTGTCACAGTCTGTCCTGGAGCTGACAACATGCTGTGACGATGCCAGCACCCAGCAGGATGCCACCCTGGTGCCTCAGAGGAGTACCTCTCTTAGGAGACAGTTGTATCCCAGTGGCACCCACACCCTCACTCTGGTGGAAGCGAGCCCATGAGTGAGTGGTGTGGACAGGAGATGGCAGAGGCAGCATGGGCAGTGCAAGAGGCACATTTATGGTGCAGAGGGGTAGTTTTCCATCAGCGTGGCCACTTTCTGGTGAATACCCCTTCTCTGCCACCATCAGGATCTCCACAGGCTACACAAGTGTGCTGGTTTCCCTAATTCATACACAACAGATTTCTTTGGTAATCCTAGTGTTTTATGGCTGTTCCATCCCCCTTAAGCTTTCCCATTTTCCTGCTGTGTTTACCCAGGCAATTATTCCATCTCTAATTCATATTCTCCACATAGGATCTCACACGGATGGTGCTTTGCAAGGCTGGACAGATGACTGCTTGTATTTTTCATTCTTAAGTCAATGTCCTGTTCCATTTCACTGCACCTCAGGGGCAGCCTGCATCACAGGCTGCTCAGTGCTGTCATTGCTTAAACCCACGGAAGAATAAACACGCAGTTCCTTCAAGATCTGTGACAGTTGTACGGGCACAGCAACCTGACTTGCAAAACAAACAGGTAGGAGATATTTTGACAAACCAAATGTAACACCCTCCTAGCTCAGTTATCAAGACTTCGGGGTAATGTGAGTGTTAAACTAATTTAACTGCCTGGTCTGCAGATGGGTGTGCAACAGTTTCTATCATCCTGGATGAGATCATGGATGAAAAATCATGACACATTACTGGGCAGGGAGCATCTGCTACTGTTTACATAATACAAACCAAATTTACAGACAGAATTTAACTTGTTCAATGGAATTACGTGCCCTAGCTGAGAGGTTCTTGGGGACAGATCAAAAAGGGTTTACATCTCTTCTGGTCTCTTGTTTGGACCTAAGAACATGCTAGAGAGTGTCAGCCACACTCTCCTTAAAATAGGAAGAAACACAGGGAAGGGACTTCTTGGTTCCTTCCTCTCTGAAGTGGCCACTGAGCATTTGTTGTTTTATAGGCTACTCCAGTTGTGGGACAGGTGACAGGACAGGGAAAGTTCTCCTAGAACTGATGTGAAACCAAAGGACTGGTCTGATTCAGAGCAGCTGTATGCTTCAAAAGCAACTTGTTTCTGCCATCAGCCATGAGCTACTGCACAGCAGGAGAGGAAAAGCCAGCACCAAGACAGAAGTGCAGAGAAACATGGTGAGACTCGTGCACCCTCCTAGTGTCCACCTTCGTGTTTGCAAGTGACAGCAGCTTTAAGACACCAACAGGAGAAGTGCCCCCCCCACCTCCCCCAGTTTGTGTCATAGAGAAAGTGGTTCTGACACACAAACTGCAACAGCTGTGGGACTTGCTGTTGGAGTGAGTTGACCTTGGCTGGATACCTGGTGCCCACCAAGCCACTCGTGTCACTCTCCTCCTCAGGGGTGTCCCTGCCCATAGCAGGGTGCTCAGAACTAGCTGGTCTTTAAGGTCCCTTCCAACCCAACCCACTCTGTGATTCATCCAGGTTACTTGATGGAGAGGGCTCACAAGCTACCAATAACCTGGAATATGCACTTTGCACAAAGCCTAGGAAAGCAGGTGTCTCCTTGTTAGCTGATATAGTTGGTATCTTGATCACATCCATAGGCACTTGTTGACATCCATCTTATTTTGTCCCCAAGAACTGAGTAACTGTTGGGCTTCCCTATCTTCCTGCTGACTTTGGGCCCTGTTATCCCAGCACTGGAGCAGCCAGTCAGGATTCCACATACCTGTAATCTTTCCACATGTCTCTAAGTTCTGATGAGGTCAGACCGGGTGGTTTCCGTTTCTTGTCTGAATTCTCTCACTCCTTCCTGCATTTTCTTTTCTGAAGGTCTTTTCTGAAGGACCAGCTTCTTGACTGAACCCTTCTTCTCCCCCCTCCCTTAATAATTGATGATACAGACCCACTGACTTCCATGTCCACTGGGTTTTTTTCACAACTGGGGCACCTGTAATTGTTGTTTGGGCCCCTATCTCTACTATCCCCCCATACAGAGTTTGTCCCCAGTCTCAGTCAAGTTATTCTCAGAGGTGGCTCGGGTCCCTGAGGCCCTGTGGCAGCCCTGAACTGTGGCTCTGCAGGCACATGCCAAGCCCCAGTACAGTGCCAGAAGCTGCTGGTTTTCACTGGGGTAGGCACCTTCTGTCAGTTGGCACGTCAGTTTGCCAGCGTTACTTGCCTGTTCAGGTGTAGTCCCAGGCTACAGGAGGTGATAACCAGCCCAGGCACTTGCCCAAATCCTTCCACATGCTCTGCCACCCACGGACCAGCCACCTCAGGGCACATTTCAGTATTGACTCACCCAAAAATTGTTTCCTCTTACACCAGGATGACACCAGATTACACAGACCCCACGATATGCCAACAGTGCTAATTAATAGTATTAAGCAGCTCACGTAAGGGTGAGCAGGGACCTTGTGAGAAGGAACAATAAAGCCACCCACACCAGGTGGGAGTGGGAAATGAGATCCTCTCCACAAGGCAGCTCCCCCAGCAGAGCAAGGCCATCAATGCCAGGGCAAAGCACAGAGCCATGGTTTGTACCAACATGTTCCCAAAGCCCAGCAAAGTAAAGAGATAAGAAATGCAGCCAACAAACTCTGACCTGACAGGAGCTGCCTGCTTAGTAACTGCTATGGCTAAAGCACACTTAGCACAGAACTGCCATTGCCTCAGGCCCCACGCTGGGCACCAAACAGGACTGTGGTGGGCTGACCCTGCCCGGACACCAGGTACCCACCAAGCTGCTCTCTCACTCCCCTCCACAGTGGGAGGGGGCAGGGAGAAAGGAAGATGGGAATGGAATTTGTTGGCCAAGATAAAGGCAGTTTAATAAAGCAAAAGCAAAGCTGCATGTGGAAGCAAAGGGAAACCAAATATTTATTCTCTACTTCCAACCAGCAGGAGATGTCCGGCCACTTCCTGGGAAGCAGGGCTTCAGTACACAGAGCAGCTGCTCCAGAAGACAGATGTTGTAACAAGGAATGCCCCCCACCTCCTTTCTCTTAGCTATTATTGCTGAGCAGATGCCATATGGTCTGGAATATCCCAAGATCTTGCCCCCACGCCAGCCTGCTGGTGAGGTGGGAATGTGAGAGACAGCCTTGAAGCTGTGGGAACATTGTTCAGCAATAGCCAAAACACTGGTGTGTTATCAACACCTTCCTAGCTACCAATACAAAACACAGCTCTACGAGGGCTGCTAGGAGTAAAATTACCTTCATCTCAGCCAGACCCAATACAACTGTTTATTTAAAAAAATTAACAGGAACTTTTAACAAAATCACACCGAACAGCGAGGATCTGAAAAGCCAGGCAGCACTGGGGGCATCATAAAGAGAAATGCTCTGCAGGCCCTGACCAACCCGAGGGCCAGATGTGCAGACAAGCACCTCCAAGTGGATGATAAGACCTTATCCACTTCTCTCATTCAAACAGTGATACTGTTTATTAAGCAGGTGAGGTCGTAAATTAGAAATCTCTTGTGCATCCCCACTAGGTGCCCAGGCACTTGGAGGGCTCCAGTGGTGGTAAGCTTTTTAAAAAAGTTCCATTTGAAAGCAACCATAGCTGCAGTTGTAGCTTGGAGGAAGCCACCTGCTTAAGTGCAACAAGAAGAGTATGTCATAGTATAAGGTGTGTGTGACATGCTGCATTTCCTCTTGCCCAGAATCCTACAGAGCTGTCCATTTTTTTCCCTTGTTGCCCTGTATCAGCACAGAACATCCTCTCTAGCTCAGAAAGAAGGGAGAATGAACACATGTATATCCACAGTCTAAGGAGGGTCACCTTTTGCTGGAACTTGGATCTCACTCCATACCCCGATCCCAAATGCAAGAACAGGGCTAGCTCTGGAAGCACAGAGCCCTCTACGAGCTAGAACCCACGAGGCAATTAATAGATTGCAGGCTGATGATTTGCCTTCTGCATCTGAATGATCTTGCCAAAGCCACCTCTTCCCACATCGTAGTCTGTCCGGTATTCATCTCGCACCTGGGGCACAGCAACAACACAGGTATTAGTAGCCTGCACTGCCTGTCCCCTACTAAACTTCAGAATCATCATCCCCTCCTTGTTCAGTTGGTGGGGAACTGAAATTCAGATAATAAGCACTTCAACTCGTTTGAGATCTCTTCAACTAATCCACCAAAAAGGTGGTAATGGTGGTGAAAATGACAAATAAGGATGTATCTGATGGTTGAGATTTTTTCAGGTAAGAAGCAAAGAAGACCCCAAAATATTTTCATTTAGCTTTTCAGTCGATCTTTCTGAATTGCCAGGCTTGGCCTCCAGAACATTTTATCCCACCTAAACCTCATCTTTGCCCTTGAGGAAACTGCTGTGTTATGAGATTGGCCTGGCAGCCACACTGTTTCCTCTACTCAAATTCTGGATCATTTCAAGGGTACTACCTTGGATTAGGGAACATTCTACTTGCATTGCAGGAAGTTTGGAGTCCTAGACAGAAATGGCCTTTAAGTTCTATTTCCAGCTTTTAACACCAGGTATCAACTACCGAAACAACCTGGGAGTGACGAAACTTCATTATCAGGTCTTTACAGCCCGCACATTGCTCTCCATGGGACAAAACCAGCAAATAAGAACAGAGTCTTACAGGATCAAATTCAGGGATGAACTGGCATTGTCTTTACCTGTCCTCCAGTCTTTCCTCTCCCATACTGTCGCCCCTCCTTAAACCCTGCATCCCAGTCCGTGCGGATGATGCGGTCGTCCAGCCGCGTGCCGTTGATGAACCGCATGGCGTGCTCAGCATCTGCTCTCGTGTAGTACCTGGGGCACTCTGTAAGGACAACTAAGCGTGCTGCTTTATTGGGTACAGGGAAAATAAAAAAGGGAGCTATTGCATTTGGGGAGCAGAACTCCACCCTTCACCTCCCAGCCTTTTGTACTCTGCCCGCTCTTCCCTATGGGATCAAAAACTGCGCTTGTGTAAATCCAAGGTAAAACCAGCTAATGCTCAGAAAGGATTCTGTGCTTTAATGTCAGTACCTGCACAGACAAGACAATGGAACAAAGACATTAAAGCCTTGCTAAGGGCAAGAAATCAGTAATATGCCTTTTTGTACTATGTAAAACTTGACTGAAATAGAACAAAAGGAGCAGGCTTCACAGGAGAGTTTTGCACAGACAGCTCCTGGCACAACCTGTATGAGCGTGTACCCTCTGAAAATGCCCCCATGGCTTATCCTGCTACTTCCTTCAGGTGTGCAGTTGAGGTAAGAAAGTAAACACGTGCTCTGGACCTGGAAGACATCAGGCTGACGACTGTAACAGTTCTCATTTTGGTCCTAAAATAATTTTAAAAAATTAATAAATTAAAGAGGTTCTCTGCCACCTCCAGAAAGTGCAGCTCTGGTGGCACTTGTCATGTATGGCACCACCCATATCAGTCTCAGGGTGTGGAGAGAAAGGTGCAAGGCTTTTGCATGTTATGTGATGGGATGTGCCTGGTAGGAAGCGCTTGGCTGTCACCTTTCCAGCACCAATACAGATACACTTGCTGTGCAGAAGAACTACAGGTGCCAACCACACGCATGCTGACAGAAGGGAACCAGAAAGGATACTCTACAAAGCAGAAGCCACAGGGGGTTTTCTTGATCTTGTCCAGACCCATGACAATCCTCTTGACATCTCCGCACTTGGAGAAGAGCTCCTGGATCTGCTCCTCGGTGGTGTAGAAGGAGAGATTGCCGACATACAGCGTGGAGGAAATCTTCAGGGATTTCTCCTGCAGCTGCCTGCTACCCTGCGGGCACAGAGGCGCACGCCGCGGGGTCAGCGCGCTCGCCGGCCCGCTCCCACCGCCCCGTGCCCTCCCGCTGCCCGGCTCCTCGCACGGCCTTGCCCCGGCCTCAGCCCTCCCCGCCCCGGCCGGGCCCCGCCANGCGCGGCGCGCACGCGCAGTGCGGGGGCGCTGCTCCCGCCGTTCCGCGCCGCTCGCGGCGCTGCCCCTGAGGGGCCATGGCGGGGCTGCGTGTGGCGGCCGTGGAAGGTGCCGCGGGGCGCGGGCTNGCCCTCCGCCCCCCCCGCCCCGGCCGGGCCCCGCCACCCGCCGCGCCGGGCGCACCCGGAAGTGCTGGTCCCGGTACTGGCTGATCTCGCAGTACGAGTCGCTGTTGAGGCCGCTCAGCGTGGTGTGCAGCAGCCCCGACATCGCGCCCGCCCGGGCCCCGCCGCCGGGCCCCGCTGCCGGGATCCTTCCAGAAGCGCCGCGCTCCGGACGCGGCGAGCGGCGCGCGACGGACGCCGCTCCACGGAGACCCCCGATTGGCCGCGCCGGCTGTCACTCGGGGCGGAGGGGCGGGGCCGGACCTCCGGGCAGCCAATCG
>VWZW01005597.1:89104-141403 GCA_013397115.1 Edolisoma coerulescens
CGGCGCGGAAGCCCGCCGGGGGCGCTGGGTCGGGCGCGGGCAGGGTACGCGGCGCGCACGCGCAGTGCGGGGGCGCTGCTCCCGCCGTTCCGCGCCGCTCGCGGCGCTGCCCCTGAGGGGCCATGGCGGGGCTGCGTGTGGCGGCCGTGGAAGGTGCCGCGGGTCGCGGGCTCTCCTTTCCCCATCAGCGCCGCCGCTGGCGGCTGTTGTTGGGCTGTGTGTCACGCCCCGCTGTGCTCCTGTCTTACAGCGCTGGTGCGGGAGCTGTTGAGGGAAGAGGCACCGTCCCGCATTGCCGCCCTCACCGAGGAGCTGTTCCAGGCGGCGGAGGGCATCTCTGAGGAGGATGGGAAGGCGGCGGAGGGAGAGCTCCCCGCTCCCAGCCCGTCTGAAGAAATGGCGGGTGCGTGTTCTTCACACCTCACAGCTCTGGCCCAGGTTGGTGCTGCAGCTCCGTAAATACCAGCTGCTCCTGCTTTCCATCCTTTGCGGTGAAGCTAAACGTGTAGCACTACTGAAATGTAAAGAAAAGAGTTCATTTCTTCGTCGTTTACCCCAATAGCGCGAAAGTCCAAAATAAAGTGGGAAATGTTATTTTTAAAAGTCAATGCGAATGGATGATCCTAAATGTAAAAGTGTGTGTGTCACTGACTCTGCCCTCATGAGACCCCACCTGGATGCCGTGTCCAGGTCTGGGGCCACCAGCATCAGAAGGATGTGGACCTGCTGGAGGAAGCCGTGCAGGTGATTTAAGGGCTGGAGCTCCTCTCCTGGGAAAGACAGACTGAGTTCAGCCAGAAGAGAAGGCTCTGGGGAGACCTTCCAGTGCCTAAAGGGCTTCCAAGAGAGCTGGAGAGGGACTTAGGACAAGGGCATGAAGTGACAGGGAAAGGGGAAATGGTTTCACATTGAAAGGAGGTTGATTTAGATTAGATGTTAGTAAGATACTGTAGGGGTGGGGAGGCCCTGGCACAGGGTGCCCAGAGAAGCTGTGGCTGCCCCATCCCTGGAAGTGTTCAAGGCTGGGTTGGATGGGGATTAGAGCAACCTGGGACAGTGAAAGGTGTCCCTGCCCATGGCAGGGGGTTGGAACTGGGTGGTCTTTAAGGTCACTTCCAACCCAAACCATTCTATGATAATCATGGGAAAAGTAACTGGTTACTGCTAATGTTAAGGTATTTATTATTTCAGATTACTAGTAGTATCTAGTTGTAATTTCAGGTAAGAATACAAGTAGAGAGTACTGATGCATTAAGAGTTTGGTTCTGGATCAGAGGAGAGGTCCTTCTCACTCTGTCTGTGGATTCCCATAATGACAGCAGATACCTGAGGAAGAAAAAAACCAAGCAAGTATGTAATTTTAACTGCCTGGTAAACCCAGTATGCAATATTATATTGGAAGTACTCATTTTCAGTCCTTATAAAAGTTTATCAGGTGGCTGTTTACAAAGTTTGTTTTTTCCTTCTGTTTATTTCTCCTAGAGGAGTACTTAGAAAGTAGTAAACATCTACTTTAAAAGTCCCTTTTCAAAGAGAAATCTGGTGAGTAATACATGAATCTGGAATAAGAAAAAAGACCAGCTGATGTCCAACTTTTTCCTTCAAAATTATATTTTCAAGAGACATTTAATAAGTAGCAATTATCAGCTAAGGCACACTGATTTTGGAAGTCCTAAATGTGCAACAAGGAGCAAGAGAGGTTAGCAAGTGTCATAACAGAAAGTGTGATTAATACAGTATGTAAAGAAATACAAGAGCATAAAACTGGTATCCTTCAGTTCTTCCTGAATCAGTTGGGCTAAATTATTTTTGATGAAAGAAGAAATCATTAATTTGTAATCTGGCCACTTCAATAAGAGGTGCTATGAACTCTCTCCTAGATAGGCAAGAGTATTTGTAGTATTTGTAGGCAGGATCTATCATGGAAAGTAGAATAAAGGGATGGAAAATGCAGCCCCTCAGGGTGGGTTGCTAAAGCAGCTTATTGCCTTTATGTAGTGCTGTACCTTTTTAACAAGAGTATATCATCAATAGCCTTTGTTCTTTGTTTGCTAATATCAAAAGTTTCCCAATGTAGGTATTTAAAGTAATTAAGCTACTTAGTGTTCTTTTTGATGTGGAAAAGAGGTGAAGCCTTATTACAGATGCGCTCTCAAACGTGGTGAGATTCTTGGAGTTCTTTTCCAACCCCTTCAGATTTTGGGTGAAGAAATGCTATGTGGTCCATGCAGCATGCCTGTTTTCAGGTCACTGTCCAGCCTGTCCATGTGGGATCTTGTGAGAGTTTTATGGGAAACTCACACCTTTGACTCTGGTGTAAAAGGGAGTTGCATAAAGATGTGGAGAGGCCATTCCTGTGAAACACATCAAAGATGCTGCTTTTCCAGCAGTAAATTTCAATGGGATCCACATCCAGGACAAAATTAAATTGAATGGAATTCTCTTCTTCAGGTTGAAGAGAGTGCAATCAGCTTGTGGAACTGGACTGTGACCAAACACACGGGTGCTGTTATCAGTGATGAGCAAAGAGTCAAACGTACGTATGTTCTGTGCCTTCCTAAACGTGTTCCCTGTGCTGTAGCATGGAAATTAAACACTCTCTGCTGACAGGTACATAAGTAGTGCTATAGATTTGTTTGGGTCTTTGCAGATAAGGGGTAGAAAGAGAAAAATGTACAGCTGGGCTTGTATAAACAGTTCAAGAAGAAGCATCCTGGTGTAATAGTTATCTTCTTGTGACACAGAATCAGTGTAGGCATTCTTATCACTCCCCCTTTCCATGCCAGAGCATCAGTAAAGAGGTGATGTGACCAAAGGAAGCTGTAATTTGCCTTCTGATACTGTGGTTCTAATCTAAAAATGTATGGAAATAACACAGATGTAAATTTTAGACTGTTGGTCACTTAATTTATATCAAGTGAGATAGTTACATTAAAAAACCAATCTCCTCCATGTTGACATACAGAAACATTCTGAGTCCCCTTTTTACTGAGCTGCTTTAGCCAGGTGCACATCTGGTGGGTTCTCGGGCCAGGAGCAGGGCTGGGGGAAAGCAGAAGTGAGCTTTTGGTCTTTTCCCTCAACGTGTTCTGTCTGTGGTTCTGTGGGATTGTAGTGTCAGGCCTGCATTCTTGTCTTGAGGGATTATAGTCAAAATTATGCATAATCTGCATCATATAAATTATACCAGGTAAAGGGAAAAGGGTAAGTTGACACAAAATAGAACGTGATGTTCTCAGATCACAGCTGAAGGGCCAGGGAGAGGCTGTTTTAAATACATTAAGTGGTGTCTTTTCCATGCCTGACGTCTAAGGAAGGCCTGAAAATATTTTTGCTTTTTACTTTGAAACTGAAAAGATTATTAAACTTCATTTCCTTATTTTGCTGAAGGCTATTTTGGGGCTCTCAAGACATGTTACTGTAAGCACCTGCAATGTAATTAAGTCTTTGAATACCATGTATTTTACTTAGACTCTCTCTAAATTGTTTAATAGGTATTTTAATGAGAATATGTTATTTTTTTTTCTTACTGCCTGAAAAGCAATTTTAAGCATCTTGGCTAAAATTCAGATTGCTTTGACTCCTGAAGCTCTTCTCTCTTGTGATTTAAAATGCCAAACAGTCTTTCAGATATGGCAGGGCCTGACTTTCTGTAAAAAAAACCTAAAGAAGTTGAAAAAAGGAAAGTTCTGAATGCCTGCACTGTTTTCTTGCAGTACGGTTTGTTGCCTGCAGACTGATTTGCCTTTGTGAAGGCAGCGATCCTCCAGAGGGAACTATTCGAAGACAGATTTTGGTAAGGCTAATTGTGGGTGAGTAATGAAGTACAGTTGATCCCCCAGGGAAATCTTCAAGTCTTGTTACGTTTGCTTTGGAAAGGGAGTGAAATATACGTCTAGTTCTGGGAGGATAGCTGGTGTTCTGGCAGGAGTATTGCTGACTCTCTCTTGTCATCACTTAAGGAAAGATAAGATTGATGATCCCATTTTTTCCCTTTTAAGAAAACAAAGTACATGCTGAAGTGGGACCTGTATTTTACAGGGATACCTTGCTGAGCCATTGGAGTTAGGAATGTCTGGACCGTGTGGTTAGCATCACATCTTCTCATAGGGTAAAATAGAAGCAGCACAATGATTTATTTCAGTATCTTATAATATTGTCTAGTAGGCCACCGTAAGTCTTATGATGCATCTGAGTGTTCAGGGCTTCACTCAGAAGTGAGAGTTGCTGGTCAGAAATTGCAGAGCTGAAATACCCTTGTCCTGTGTTAGATAGGTGCGACAATGAGATGAGATCTTACCTTGCCTTTCTTGAAAGTGACTGTATTTTCACGAGAGATTTACCATTTCCTCCTTCAGATGTCTATGAAAACTGGGAAAGGATGGATAGATATAGGAAAAGCTGGTCTTGCAGATGGATTTCTAGAGAATGCCATGAGTGTAAGTTCTTTTCCAGTTTTAATTTCTTACACACACACACACCTGTTTTTAAGTTCCATGGGTGATGCATGCACTTTGTTTTCCAGAGTGTAGAAAAGCTGTATGCAAAGTTACGGAAGGGCAGCGAGGGTGAAGCAGATATTCAAGTGCACAGAGCTGATGTGGAGAAGAGCCTTTTCAAAGTACTTTCTTACCAAGCTGAATCAGTATGTGTTCTCTGTTTTCTTTATAAGTCACTAGAGGTGTAGAGGGAAACTCTGACCCAGTTATTAGATACCTGAATGCTTGGCATTGAGGACTTGCTGAGGGATAGATTTCCTTCACTTAGATGTGAGATAGCAGATCTCGTGTTTGCATTCAGCGTTGCAATCATTTAATGATTTTTAATTTCCCTCATTTATCACAGTCATTTTTGCAGCGGTGTTTACATCTTCTAGTTCAGATTTGTTGCTTTATGATTTGGCTAGCATGGATATTTATAAAATAGACAACTGCCTGTAGGAATCATAGATGGGTCAGTTCCAACAGTGTCCTGTGCTTGACTGGAGAACAAGACAAATAACTGTGATTTAAAGTATGTAATTTAGAAATTCTAAGTTTTGAGAGGAATTGTTTTGCCTGACTGAAGTGTCTGAGAACTCTATCACTCTTACAGAGTATTACAGACATAGGAGTGCAAATACAAAGAATGTAATTTCCTGCATTTGTTGATCACACCACTGACCTCAGTATTTAGAAGGGAAGTGCTGTCTCCAAAATTCTCAGGAGCTACCCTAAACAGGACAAAGCAAAGGCCAATATTTTTAATTTGATCATGGAGACAAAAGGAGAGGTGGTATAAATTTTGCTGAGCTGTTGTATCATCTTAACATACGAATGATCTTGTCCCCTGTCTCTTGCCTTTGCACACTGCCTAAGGACTGCAGTAATTTTCTGGATGTCTTTATCATCTGGTAATCAGTAGAAATATACAGAATTATTTTAGCACTGTAAGGACAGATTTCTAATTCCAAACCTAGCTTTGTTGCATGTGAAAAACCCGAGTCCTATTTTAAAGAATCAGGTTTTTAGTGAATTTTAAAGACCAGTTGCACACTAACAGTTGGTTGGCATGCTCTGCTGCTTTCTCAGGCAGTTGCTCAAGGGGATTTTCAGAAAGCGGTGATGTGCGTGCAGCGCTGCAAAGATATGTTGATGAAATTGCCAAAAGAAGTAAGTGAAATCATCCCTTCTTTATCATTCTAAACTTTGATAGCCTACTTTCCTCTCTTTATGTTAAGAGTTTACATATGCCATATAAAATTTTGAAAAGTGCTCTGAACTGAAGATCTGTTCTGCGGTTGGTTGCCTCTTTGAGATTTTGTTGCTAAAAATCTTGCATGGAAACAGCAGAGTTTTTTTCAGACCGCATTTTTTTTTCTTCTCTTAGATTAGAATTTGAAATAGAATGATAAACTCTTCCTAAACAATGAGAAGACTAATCAGCAAGCAAGGCAAAAAGATTTTTATATTGAATATACCACCTACTCTCTACAGAACCAGCTGCATTTTACATCTTGATCTTGTATATTGCATCTTGTACCCATGTGAACATTTGTCTGGGGACAGATGGGACAAGACAAGAGCTGAGTTACAAAGTTTTTTATATGCAAGTCTATCACTACCATCAGTACTAATCTTCATGGACCTGTAGAGCTATGAATGGAGGCTTCCCATTGCACTAAATGGTGGTTTTTGTAGTTCTTGTGTCGCAGAGAAAATAAACTATCATATGCAGATTAGCTTTTTGCAGAGATAAAAGTCTGTTATGTTTATATCAGAATAAACTTCCCGACATTTATTTTCATTTGCTTACATGTTTTCCCAATATTTAGGAAACATTTTGTTCCTGTCTCTCTGGTACAGGTAATAAAATTCAAAGGGGCAGATGCAAATTCTGAAAGGAAAATAGGGGAAATATGGTTGGAGTTTATTAACCAATTAAACTCCAACTGATTTTACATTGCTTTTTGTGCTCTGCAGGCCTTGTTCAAGTGCATGTGACTAAGTCAGTTGCAGGGGTCTAGCTTTGATTTGAATCATAAGAGCAGAGCTTCTTGAAAATGTTCACTGGAATCTTTGCATTCCTGTTCCTCATTTAATTCTAAATTAATTTCATTCTTTCCGCTTGAACTCCTTCATTAAATAATATTAAGCTTCTTGTGATGAAAGCTCTTCGCAAAACAGGAGCACTGATGCAGACAAGGTAAAGGTTTCTGATCATGAGAGATGATACAATTTACTTCTGATTTAAAGAGTGGCATTTAAAAAACAAGGACAAAGGAAAGAGCTAGTGATTGCTGAGTGTATTCAAAACTTTTGGACTGCTGGGTAGCTCTCAATCCTAAACTCTTCCAAGCTCCCGTTGTACCAGAGAGTCCCTGGAGAGTATTGCAAGGAGATTGTTGTGTTGTGTGATACCAGAGATCAGCTGGAGAGGATTGTGGGTCATCGATAGTCTGTGAACCAGTGCTCAGCACAGGAAACTTTCTCTTCTGGAAAGAAAACATTCACAAGTGAACCTGTGAAAAATAAGGTTTCACATCTGAGAGTGACCTTTTCTGTGTTTGTGCATATACCTAGTCTGTGCTTTTGCCTCTGGATTGCAAGAAAAATCAATTTGAAGCAAGATGTTGTTCTACCTTTCTCATTTTTGTCTGAGAATTTGAAATCTGCAGTCACTTGCAAAAAGCTTCATTTATATTTGGGAAAAGAAGATACTGCAGAGGCAAAATGGATGTAAATATTGGCAGCCTGCTAGCACATATAATGACTTTTTTGTCTCTTCTTTGGATGACATATGACAGCTGCAAATCATTTCAAAGGAAAGGCAAGTTGTTATGAACAGATGTTGTCAGGGCTGACTGATAAAGCTCTGAATAACCAAGCATTCAAAAGCAGTTTTCTCCTAAAACTTGCAGTCCTTTTTTAACCCCAAAGAGACATGCTGGGAAGAAGCCTATCATGAAACAGGTAGAATCCTCTTCACTTAATTATGTAAAACTTTTTTGTTGTTTAAAAAGAAATGAGGTTATAGTATTACAGGTTTTCCTCTCAAATTTTAATTTTTATTGTTTAATTTACACAGTTGTAGTGCTTTCAGTGTGATTTATTGAGGAACCCTGTGTTCCTCATGTGTTTCAAGAATCCTGCTGGTTTTTGTGTCCTGGACTGGTTAATGATACTTCACTTTCCCACCGAATTAATGATTCCGTTTTAGTCATCTTCAATATCTCCTTGCAAAAGGCCAGGAGTGATAACAGTGAATATATCTTGAAAGTAAAATGCATTTTAAAGAACCTGAGACTGGAGTGCCACAGATCTAATGATGTTTTATAAGAACATTATAGAAGCAGGAGTCTTTTATTGCAGACCTGTTACCTGTCAATCCTCTGTTACAATTTTGGAGTGGAAACCTATGAATGGAAGAGGTATGAGCAGAGCTCCTTCTGGCTCAGGTAATGTGCAAAAATCAAATCAAACAACCCCCTGCTTTTGAGATGTAGAAATGTGTGTGAAGGAGAGGGGGGAGCAAGGGAAAGTAGAGGCCTCATTAAAATTGTGAGAATACAAGATTTTAGCTGAACCAAATGAGCTGAGCAGATACTTTTGGGTGGTTGTACACTATTGCCTAAAATCTGTGTCTGTTTCCCACATGGATTTTCATGCCATTAGAGTGAAAGTCATCTTCCAGTGGTTCTTGCCAATTCTCTCCCTAGCACTTCCTCCAGAGAGATTAGTTGTCTGAAGAGTCCTTGACTGATGAAAGGCACAAACATCAAGGTGAAAAAGGAATGGTTAGAGACTGTTTGGGTAGGATCCAAATAACTGTTGTGGTACTACTAAGGGTGAAAAAATGTAGGCTATCAGGAAGAGTATCCTCATGCCATGGTCACAGCCTTAGTACAGAAAATTTGTGTTTATGTTTTGTTCTTTGAAATAGTTAGAAGAAAATGAAGGGCAACAGATCGAATTCAAAATCCTTATGGTCATATATGTTGTCAAAGAGGATTTGTAGAAATCCTTAGGATTAGTTAAAGCTGGTGCTTTGGAGATTATTTTATATTTTATTCTTGCGGAAAATTAAATACCAAGTCCTGATGACAAAATTTGAGGAGGAAATGAAGCTTTGCAAAGTGCAAATAATAATCTGGACAAAGAGTGTGGCTCCATCTAGTGGGTTAAGATTTCCCCGGTCTGAAAATATGTTAGATTAGAAAACAAGAGCCCAGTTATTGTTTTGCTTTCTAACAGTTCTTCATTCACAGCATTTGTAATCAAATCTGGTTTTGTGGAATTATCACTGTGTTTTCTCCTGGGTGGTCCTTTGTGCTGCCATTTAACTTTTAGAAGAAGAATGGGGAATCACAAGTTCCAGGTTCTGTCTCTGCTATTGATGTGCTGTGATCTGGAGACCAGTCGTGTATAGATTTTGTGTATTACTGTATTATATGTCAGATAAGATTGGAAACACTTGCTTCTTCAAAGTCTCTGTGATTAAAATTGATAAAACCTACTGAAATGTTTGAATAGAAGATATTACAGGATGTGCTGCAACAGTTTGAAGAAAGGGATTGAGTACAATTTTTAATGTAAGGGTAGAAAGACCCCAAAACTTTCTGTTCTCTAGTAAAAGTGACTACTGAGGTTAGTTTGTGTGGCTTATGTGGTTTCGAACTGCTTAGGAAGTGGGAAAGGATAGGAATTTTGCACATATCAGAAGACTGACTGAATTTATCTCTGTCATCCTGTTTAATTCTAACTTTCATTTATCATTGATAGCCAGAGTTATGACATTGGGAAGATGGACATGAAATATTCTGTTGGCAAAGAAATGCAGGTAAGAAATAGAGATATTTATAGAAAATAGAAATATTTCTGTTTACAAATAGGAGGATTTTGTTAAATTGACTCCAGTGTTTTATCTGCCTCTTCTGTGCAAACCTGCCCAGTGATGTCTTGGTCTCGTTTTTGGTAGTCTGCTACTTGAAACTCTGGCAGAGTTTCAAGTTCAGTTGTTATGAGCATCAGCCACTGATGAGCGCCCTTAAATCACATTTGATTCTAGTATTTCACAGAAATCAAAGTGTAGACAGTAAGGCTGAAGTAGATCCTGAAAGGCCATTTCTTCTTCCTTTCCCCTTCTCTTTCAATACATCATCAGTTACAGCTGTGTCATTTCTGGTAGATGCTTCTCTGTCTCATTCAGAAGTCTATTTATTCTTTTACTTCCGACTGCGGATATGAAGATTTTAATCTCTTCCTTTTTATGTAAATAATTTATGTATTTGAAGTCCCTCATCATGTAGGTCTTTGTCCTGGCTTTTTGTTTGTTTGTTTTCCTCTGTGAAGTGTGTACCTCCTGTTATTTCAATTTCTTCTTTCATTCTGTTTTTTCCAGTTACCTGATTTTCCTTGCTACCCTTCTGCTTTTCTCTGAATTCTAGTTGATTCGTGTCCTGTGTGTACTGCATTGCTTCAAGACTGGCTATGTTTCAGAAGTGAGCAATCCCTTTATATGTCTGATACCAGGCAGGCATTTTTTTGACTCAAAGAGCTTTTATTTTTCATGACTTTAGAGTTTAAGTCTTTTGTGTTCATCTGTATGTTCTTCTGTGGCTACTTTTTTGTTTCCAGGCTAAAGTGCTGCGATTGTTAGCCACGACCTATTTTGAGTGGGATTGCAGTCTGTACCTGGACAAGGCATTGAAAGCCATAAGCCTGGCCAATCAGGTAGTAATTTTTGCTCTATTTATAGATTGCAATAGATGAAACTCAAGCATTAATTGACATGGTAATATGGACCACATTAATCACTGGTGTGTTATCAGTGACAACAGATGGAGGTGTGTTTGCTTTGTGTTTTCATGCTCCTAAGGATGCTTTGGTGTTCCCAGCTTTTTTTTTTTTTTTTTGTAGAGAAAGACTTTTTTGCATGTAGAGGTAGAGCTGTCCTCCTGCCTCCTATCTGTTAATAGTAAGGTCCTTTGATGATGGTGTAACTAAAATGTCTCTGACGTGTCAGTTGATACAGGCAGGCAGCCAGGACAACCACAAACCCACAGCTAAAACATAAAGAGTAAAATTATTTCCGTTACCTCATTATCTGGGGGATCCTCAAAGCAACACCCAGGCAGAGGCATGCGAGCAGACCTGAAGAATGAGGTGTATAAACATACCAGCTACCCTGAAGGAAGTTCATACACCTCTAAGCACTCCTTACAGAGAGGTCTCTTGATCCTTCACAAATTCTGTTTTCCATAGAGACTTGAATTAATTTTGTGCTTCTATCTTTTCAGGTCAGTGTAGAGTAAATGAAATCTGAAGAATTCCTATTTATCTTTGGTTGATCGTTTAAAAAATTTCATTTTCTGTTTTGTACAAAACAAGTTTTTAGTCTAAAATTTTGTTTTAAATGGAAACTGAAATTCAGTTTCTGCATGCTGCCTGAATTTACAGACAGATCATGATGCATATGCTTATGAGCTCAGGATAAAGGCAGTGTATTTTAGTCATGCAAATGACATGCTACTACAGTGTCTAAGCCTTTTGTCCTCTTTATTGTTTACTTTTGCAAAGCTTTTTGAGGCAGAAAGTGTTTTTATCCTAATTTTTGATAATGTACATTTTGATATTGTGTGAGGATATGGAAACTCAGAAGAAAATGTTTATTCTAGAACCTGAAATATGCACTGTTTTAGTGAGAGCTTTAGTGTACAGTCTTCATTATTTACAATTGCTCACATTGCTGTTGCCACCTAAATTGCTTTTTTTTATAAACTACTTTGGGTCTGCTCATATTAATTCTAGATTGATCCAGCCAATTCACACATAGAAAAGCAGTATTGTTCACCTTCTATTTAAAAGTATCAAAAATGGGCCACAGCAAAATGAGAATTTTACATCTTTTGCTTTCATTATCCTTGTGGTCTTTTGGCAGTGTAAGAATAAATAATCAAGATGCACATTGCATTTAGGAAGAAATTATTGCCTAAGTTGCCTACCACTTGCTTCAGTTGTTAAAATGGAACTGAAGATTACAGTGGGGAGTGTGTGATTTCTTAATATTTGTCTGTATTATGAATGTGCTGTACTCTCACAGGATCCGTGTTCTACAAAGAGCTGTCCAAGTAATGTATTGTTTTTCATTGTGCAGGAGAATTTGCATCCAGCAGGGTTTTTTTTGAAAGTTAAAATCCTTCTTAAAAGTGGAGCATCAGATGAGGATATCAACTCAGGTATCACAGCTCTCTCTAGGTTTCATAGTGAGGTCATATTACTCCATTATCCAAGGAGACTGCCTGTGTTGTACATAGAAAAACAATAATTTCTTGTGTTTTTGGCAGAATCTGCATTAGCTAAATGTCGTTTCGATTTTGAAGCGTGAGACATTGTACTCAGTGCTCACAGAGGAGGTATCCAGGTGCTGGTTTAAATAGCCTCGCTGAAAATAGGGAAGGGGAAGACTGAAGGCTGTTAGAATGAAGCCAGTGAAAATGTAGCAATGTAAAGCTACAGTTTATTTATACATTTGCATAAGGTTACTCAGAAGGTGAAGGTGCATTGACTCTTGCACAGCACAGAAGAAAGGCTGCTGAAGCATTGCTGTTCTCTGTGTGGAATTTTGCAGATTTTGACCGAGAGATATCATGTGCTGATCAGTGTGTTGTTATAAACCTGTATTACAAAAGTTTATTTAAATCAAATAAACTCTTTTCTCCTTATTCCTCACATTTATCTCTTAAACAGAACTGATTCTGCTGTGAAATGAGAGGATAAGAAAGTTTTTGGGGAGACTTTAATATAGAAAGGAAAATGAATATCTCAGAAAAATTTACTTTCATAAATAATGAAATCTTAAGGAAGAGAGGCTTTGTACTCTTCATGGTTGGAAAGCATCAGATGTGTAATGAATAATGTGAGAAATGTAGGATGTGATGAGGAATTTCTTGCAGAGAGCTGAATGGTTTGAATGCTGCCAGACTAGCAGAAATGGTAACTCCACTTCACATTGCTCCTGGGGAGTTTCAGCCACATTTCAAACAGCCACTTATTTAAAACTTACAGTTTCAAATAAACATACAGTAGCTGACTTGTGTTCTGCTGTTTGAATTGTGAAACCATAGAGTTGCCTATCAAAACACACTCGGCTATTATTTAGTAACACTAAGCCTCCAGTCAGTTTTTCAAGCAAATTTATTAATGAGTGGGTGTCTCTTTTTTTGTATGGCTGGCAGAAAAGTGTTGTGTCCATGTACTGCAACTTCTCTGTCTTTTGAGTGAAGATTCCTGCTAAATTTTAAGCATTTCACTAAAATCTTGTGTTGTGCACTGGTATCAGCTGCCTTAGAAATCCTTCTTTTAACAGCTGTTACAGTCGTGTCCCTGTGTATTCCTTCTCTGATCTCATCTAAGCTACAAATGTATCTATTTTGTTATTAACATTCAACACAGAGTAACAATTTTAGAACTGTATCTGGGTGGTGTAAAACTGTTACCTGCTTATCACCAACAGCTGATGCTAAGGGCATTATGCTGAAGTAGTTCCCATTACAATATGATACCACACACACCCTCAGCACCAACCTCAGTGTTAGGTTCCTGCTGGATAAGGATAAGACATTTTGATGGAAGGCAGCTTGAGGCAAAAGTGTTCTACTAATGCCCGTGCTGTTCCTGTTTAAAGAGACAGAGGACTAGAATTCCAGGGCTATCAGTCTGTCACCTTTCTGTAGTACTGCATTAACTGTACAGTGAAAGGAAAGTCAAAACATCAGGACACATTATTCTTCCTTTTGTTGTAGATCTATTATATGGCTGCTGGTGGCTTTTTTCAGTTTTGTTTCTGTCTTTCAAAGCAGCTGTAAGAGATAAGTGGTAAATTGAGCAATTAAGTGTCTAAGTTGATTATATAATCTCAAGTGCTTTGTGTTCTGTCTAGCTCTTGCAGAATTCATGCACCTTGAGATGTCTTTAGACTTCTGTTTGAATACTGCCAAACTGCTGCTGGAGCACGGAAGGTATGAAAGCATCACTAAGTGGGGTAAACACGATATTTGGAGGTTTTAGGTGTTTCTTTATAAGCAAAGAACATCTATTATACAATGATACTTTATTTCAAATAAAAGCTCACAGAGGTAAGGTGAATGGTTTTGAGAGGGAGCCTGTCTTCTATAGCAAGGAGGTACTGATTATGGCAGCAACAGAACAGGGTGTGAAACGAGTGTAGT
This sequence comes from Edolisoma coerulescens, assembly GCA_013397115.1. Classification (NCBI taxonomy): domain Eukaryota; kingdom Metazoa; phylum Chordata; class Aves; order Passeriformes; family Campephagidae; genus Edolisoma; species Edolisoma coerulescens. The sequence continues at coordinate 102,813 of VWZW01005597.1, forward strand.
GGCAATTTGCAGTGCTGTAGCTCTACTTTGGAATGATTAAGATTCCTTATGTAGTTTTAATATATGTCTGGAATCATCAGACTGACATCTTTCTTCTAACCAACCATCAGAATGACTTCGGAGTCCTAGAATCATTCTTGGGAAAAACAGTAGAAGGATAACAAGTTACTGCAAAATAAATTGAGGCATGAAATTTTACCCTGTTAAGTGCTCCATCATGATTATGTATGCATGTGCTTGTATCTTGAAACAAATGTGAAGAATAAACTCTTATGAATACAGTGGAACAAGCATGTGGTGAGAGGAAGCTGCCATTGAATAGATGAACTGTAACAAATTCATACCTTGATTCATTCTGTCGGTGTCATTGAATGACAAACATGCTGTATGGTGTGAATATGTTAATCTCTAGAATGGAAAATTAACAGCTCTTCTGGTGCAGCCTCTTAAGAATGCATCTCTGTGAATAGGGAATCAGTTGGTTTTGATTTCCTGAAATCTGTTCCTGAACGATTTGAATCTTCACCTGACCTTGGAAAAATTACCCTGCTCCACATCGAGTTCCTGTTGCAGAATAAGAGGGAGCTGCTCGCTAAGCAAAAGATTGAAGAAGTTATTATAGGTCTGTATCCATCTTCTACTGCTGTTTACTGAAAGCTGGGTGTAGTTGGCTAAGGTCTTGCATTCTAATTTTCACTTTTTTTGCTTATTCTCCTATTTCTTTCTCTGTGTCTGTTTTCCATTATGTTTCTTTTACTTGGCAGCTCTCGGCTTCCATATTGAATGACAGTCATGATCAAGCTCAGGGTTATTTGCTAGAGCAGTTCCTCCTTCTTAGTGTAGTCTGTGTGTGACTGATACATGTGAGATTAGAAACATTAATCAGGAGTTCTGTGTAATGTTAATACTTTGTCCATCCAGCCCAATTTATTTTTGTTTGTCAGTAGAAGATAGGTTGCATATCCTTGTTTAAGCAGCTGGATAACAGTTTATTTTTCAGGTCTGTTGCACCTGTAGCACTGTAGTACTTTTTGACTATCAGATCTGCTGTAAAACAAATCCTATTTCATGTTGCATCTAGCTAGGAGCAAGAGCTACATTTACATTGTTCAAGCATGAAAATATTTTTCTCTTACCTGCTGAGTTTTTTTAGGTTTTGGTCGGTTGATTGGTTGGTTTGGGTTTTTTTTCATGAACAGGACATGATCTGCTGGCTCCTAGCTGAAACTATTGCTGTATCCCTGTTTTTTGTTGCAGGCTGTGGGATAGTTCTTAGATGCTTCTCAGTGTGCTTCGTAAAGTTCTTGTAAAGTGATGATTTGCAGTATCTTTTCAGGTCATTATACTGGGAAACAGCTGTTGCCTGAAGCCTTGAATCAGCTGCACATCATCTTGTGGGACAGAGCTGCCAAACATTACGAGGTTTGGGACCAAATAGCAGTGTTCTTATTTATATCAGTGAAAATGAAAATCTTTTTCTGACCTCTTTGATACGTCTATTTTTGGTTAGAGTGCAAACTGTTACTAAGAGCCTTGTTCCAGCTGGCACTAGTTTTATTTTCATCCATCTGGGTGCTGTTTTCAATTACAAAATCAAGTTTCAGGTAGCCTCATCTTAAGGTTTATGCATGGGAACAGTTAATGCCAGAATTCCTGCTCCAGCTGGTTCCTATATGGCTATGGGGCTTGTAGGGATTCATCCAAGAGTCCTCAAAGAACTGGCAGGTGTCATTGTGAGGCCTCTCAATGATTTTTGAATGGTCTTGGGAATCTGGAGAGGTCCCAGTTGGCTGCAAGCTGGCAAAAGTTATCCCAATTTTTGAAGAAGGGCAAGAAGGACAACCCTGGAAACTACAGGCCTGTCAGTCTCACTTCAGTGCCTGGTAAAATTATGGAGATTATTCTGGGAGTTATTGAAAAACACCTGAAGGACAATGCAGTCATTTGTCACAGCCAGCACTAGTCCATGAGGGGGAAGTCCTGCTTGTCAAACTTGATTTCCTTTTAGGACAAGGTCACCCACCTTGTTGATCAGCTGAAGCTAGTTGATTTCATCTCTTTGGATTTCAGTAAAGCTTTGGACACTGTCTCTCACAGTGTCTGACTGAATTAGAGGTCTGGGCACTCACCAACTGGACGAAATCTAACAAAGGCAAGTGCTGGATTCTGCACCTGGCACAACCTGGAGGTTACACTAGAATATACTTGACTATCTAAATCTTTCATTTCTATGACCTTTAAAAAAAAAGTGATTGGGAAGGCATAGGTAGTTTAATCATGCAAATATGGTCATGTTTGTTTGGGTTTTGTTTTTTTTTCTATATTTTCTAGGAGAAAAACTATTCTGAAGCCCTTCACTGGTACAATTATTCTGTCAGCTTTTATACACCCGGGCAGATAGATCAGAACTTGGCTAAGCTGCAGAGGAACATGGCTTCTTGCTATCTTCATCTGAAACAAGTTGACAAGGTATATTTAATACATACATAGACATACTTATGTATTTATTGGCATTGCTTGTATTTTTGAGGAATTGGCTCTTTCATTTCTGCTCAGCCTTTGGTGCTGTCTTCTGGTCTCACCACTTTTGTTTCAAGGGCAGATGTTGCCCCGTCAAACATCTTGAGTTATTCCATAAATATCAACAATGTAACCATTAACATTTTGTGAATCTTTTTATTTCTCTTCTGTTGCAAATTATATAGTCATTTCAAGGTGATGTTGTCCTGATTTCCTTTAATCTCTTCTGTGAATAGGCTAAAGAGGCAGTTAAACAAGCAGAGAGGTGTGATCCAAACAGCATCTTTACTAAATTCAGTGTCTATAAGATTGCAGTGATGGAGAACGATACTGATAAAGGTAGAACTTGAAAGTTATAGGTTCCACTACACGGAGCAGAAGTGCCAAATATATTAAAAATACTAAGCAGCTTTGGACTGTTCATCTTGGGAAAGACACAGTAGAGGGTAGCTAGAAGAAGGCTCTCTAAAGTCATTGAAAATGTCAGGCTGTAGATTTAAGTTGTAAAAGTGGGATTTTTCTGCACACAGTATGTAATATGCAGAGTCCATTGCTATATTTGATTTTGTTTGGATGTAGCCTCTGGCTAGGAAGGATAATCTTCCCTTGGGCAGAAGCTATAGTAGCATCCCTGGGTGAGAATCACTCTATACTTTTTTCTATGCATATTCAATACGAACCTTAAGGGAACCATTATTGCTGCTCTTAATTTCTCTGGACAAATGGAGCCTGAAGTTACCAAAAAATACATGAATTATTGAGATGACTTACAGAATGTTGTATCTCTGTGGCCTCTTTCTCCTTTATAATGAGTTCTGCTGTTTCATATTTTAATGAGGATCTTAGCTCAAGTAATGAAAATTAAGAAATACAGTCTGCAGTTACTTAGAATACAGAGTAATGTGCAGAGCTTATTTGCCAATGAGTTCTCTGCCATTTAATTATTCTCCATACAACTTTTATTGACAGCATAATTTGCTCACATAATGTAGAGCGGGAATCACAGCACAGTGTGAACATAAAAGCAGTGGCACCCTTAGCATAAGCCAAGATGTGGGAGCTTGGAATGATGCCCAGAAAACGTATTAGAGAAAGTCTTCTGTCTTTGGTAACAAACAGTTACTTAGCAGAACAAAATTAAGGATGTGAGATGAGTATCTTTTGTATGGCATCTTTGTTTCCTTAGATTAGTAGCTTGGAAAGCTTTTTGGCACCTCCCTAGGAAGAAATGCATATTTGTGGAGAAGTGCTGGTATGGTCAGGTTTTCTTGTCTTGGCTTTTCATTAAAAAAAAATTATAGCCTTTCATAAATCATTAAAACAGTAGAACTTTCCACCTTCCAGTTGCTTCTATAAGAATGTTTTTTTCCTTTGTACCTTTCAGCTATGGAAGCAGTTATTGAAATGGGGAAGCTAGCAGAAAAGCCATCAGAACATGAAGACAAGCTGAGAGTGGATAAAAATACAGGCAGCAACCTCTTGAGTTTAGCTGCCCAAATTGCTTTAGAGGTAGGGCAGATAATGTTGTCTTTGCACAGCTGTAACACCTTTAACCTGGCCTAGTTTTAATATTTCTCTGTATTTCATGGATTTCTTAGTATTTCATGCTTCCACAACAATGCTCTTGCTCTAATGTGTTGTGTAATGCAAAGCAGAAATTAATTTAATGTAGAAAGAAGTGGTACCTTTTAAAATTTTGACAGGAAAATAAAGAATTCTGAGTTATAAATGTTGGCATCTGGATATTACATTGTGTATTTCTGCAAAATTCCCCTTGGCAAAAAGTTATGTCATCTTCTGCCTCTGGGATTTGATCTTTGATGTTAGAGAGGGAACCTGTGTGTAAAATACACATAAATCAATGATGAAAGTTCTTTGTCCCTCCCGTTTGCCTCTTGCTTGGTGGCCTGAGCGATGTCTGAACTGGCTGATTGCATTTCAGGCTATTAGGGCTTTGTTCCTGGCCCTGTGAGGCATGAAAGCCTTCCCAACGTCTTCTAGTCCTGCTCTTGCCACAGGCTCTTTGTGCAGGGAATCATATGATCTCTCCTCAGAGCTTTCTCTGCACTCTCAGGCAATTCTGTGCACAGTCCTTTGTTCATTTTCCTGCTCCTAGACTGCACAGACTTGGAATATGTGGTTGCTTTGGGGGTTTGTTTTTGTTTGGGTTTTTGTTGTTGTTTTGGTTTGGGTTTTTTTGTGGTAACTGAGGTAGTGCAGTATGTACAAAACATGTTTTAATTCTTTTCAGAATGACCAACAAATTGTGGCTATCAAAGCTTTGGAGTATTTGTCTGAACATTTACAAGACTGCCGACAATTATTTGCAGCCTTAAAGTAAGAATTCAATATACTTACAAGGAGAAGCATAAGGAAGAAAAGTGGGATCCTTTCAGGAAAATTAGGGCAAAGCACACCATTGAAAAAAAAAATCTTGTTTCTTCATTGCTCGTTTTTCTTGTATTTAGATGTTTGGTTCGTCTGATGTTATCAAAAGTCATGGCAGAAAATGCAGAGGAAAGGTGGGTCTGTTTGAAAAACCATTTTCTTATGGTGGATATGTTGCTCAAATTGTGTAATGTTTTCTTTCTGGGCTTTTTTTCTTGCAGAGTAATCAAGAGATTATTTTTTATGCTAGTAAAATTCCACCCAGATGACTTCCTAGCTTGACCTAATGGCATCACGTAGAAACGTATTTTCAACTTGTATAAACTTTTCTTTAATTATTTGCCTTCTTCTTTTATTACTGCATACGCCTGTCAGGTATTTTTAATGGAGATTGTGAGCTAAACAATCTCTGTAACTTTGACATTAGTGGGATATCTTTCAGAAGTTCTAAGTGAGAAGAGTGGATCTATCCATAACTGGGAAAATATATTCCAACATGAATAATGTGTTCTGTTGAAAAAAAAAAAAATCGGTTTTCTAAAACTAAATTTTTTCTCCATTCTAGAGATGAAGATATCAACTCAATACTGACTTACTTGAACTTGGGTATGTTTTTGTTTTATTTGCATCTTCTGGAGTTTTTCCATATGTGAACATTTTATGATATGATTAGATCCATACCAATGAAATATTTAGACTCCTTATTTCAGTCCAGGCTCTCAACTTCCTGGTGAAATCAATAAATAAAGCTGGAGATTCAATAGTATTGTGAAGTTGGATCTCAGTGCTACAGGTTTTTGCTATCAAAAACTTGCAGTACTGCTGCAAGTAGAAGAGATTTAAGAGTAGAATTAAATCAATACAATGTTCCTAGAAGAAAGGCCTCAAACTTGTAATTAAATTTAAACCCCCTGCTTGTGAAATTAAGTAAAACTCCTCTGCATTAGACTTCAGTGTCAGTAAACTTAGAAGAGGAAATACTTGTTGGCATCTTCTCTAAAATGCTGTTTGAGATACCTTTTGGTGTTTATTCGAGGGCTTTCTGGTGAAGAATATTAGGTTTAAATTGTGAGAATAAATCTTCATCAGGAATTACATGGGAGTTTTGGAAACCTCTGTTTTGTGGTGTAGGGATTAGACTTGGAAATGTTTTTGTTCTGCTCAGAAAGTAGTATTTTTGTATTGAATTACATGTTTTCTGCAGCTCACAAGAGACTTGCTGAGTCTTTCACAGAAGAGAAATTTACAGGGGACATGAGGATCCTTGAAGCTCACTGGTTTAGAAAAGTTGGTAGGTTGCACTAAACTGAATCTCCTCTGTCTTTATTGGTCCTTTAAATCAGCAGCCCTGAAGTTTGCCTTGAACTACAGACTGTGAAATCTAACCAGCAAATATTATCACAGATAAAGTGGTTTCTAGTGGGAGATGCAGCTCCCATGGGGCTGCCCTAAGCATTATGCACAGTGTTGTCTCTGGATCCTCATTTTGTAGTCTTTGTTACAATGTTTTGGTAAAGGATTAGTTCGTTTGCTGTCTGTAAATAAAAACATAGGCACAGGGTAACAGGTTGAACCAATTTTTCAGATTCTTGCTTCTGTCAGAGCATACAGGAGAGAAAACAGGTGCAGTCAATATCAGAAGACATCTGCTTCTGCACACATCCTCACAATGTAACCCTGCTCCAATGAAGAGTGGCAAGGGAGGGGGAGAAGCAGCAGAGGTCAAATACAGTGACATGAGCATGGATGGAATCACGACCTTTCAAAGGCAGCATTCTCACTCACAGGATAAACAATTCAGAGATTACAAAAACATGTCCTATAGAATAAATTAAAGTGAAAGTTGCTGTAGAATCGAAACATTTAATTGGGTCAAGCTCTCATACATAAATAATTTGATTGCCTTGAGATGATCATCCATTTATTACTCAGAATTGTGTGCTTCATTGCCACGTACTTGACCTTGCTGGGGTAAAATGAAGAATGGTTCAAGATATTGTGGGTTTTTCTCTTTTATTTGTCTTGGGAATACTGTTCAACACTTCCACTCGTGTTCTAGCTTTGTTAACTAATATAAGAAAATGCTTGTCCCAGTTCATGCTTTTGGGGGCAGGGCATGTGCTAGAATGGGTTCTTGGTTGTGATGAAATTATCAAGGCAGAATTTGAAAGCATGAATAAGCTATTTTAACAAATCACTAGTAACAGTATTTCTTGCTGTTGTTACATGAGCTGTTGATGACATATTGATTCAGAAATAGAATTGTAGAACGTGAACTGCTTGTTGCTAGAGAATAGATGGGCACACATGTAGCAGTGCAGATTGTGATTCTGTTTTCTATTTCTGTGTCTTTGTTAGCTTGGAACTTAGCTGTACAGTTCAAGGACAGCCCTGAAAAGATGAGGGATTTTTTTGTACTGTCTTTCAAGGTATTTACTCTTGCTAATAGTGCCTCTAATTGAGGTATATTTTCATCTGTCTGGTTCTTTTAGAAGTCAAATCCATGGTTTGGGTATCTCCATGGAGACATGCTTGTATGCTCGTGAAGATGGAGCATTTTTGTCACAAGGAGGTTGACTTGTACTATAAAATGTGTGCATTATTGTCATACTTTACATTCTGTTTCTTAAGAATGTAATAAACTTAAGACTTCAATAAGAAGTTTCTAAAATAAATGGATTCTGGTGTTTGGAAACTGTATCATTAATACAAACATGTTAAGTACTTGGGTCCTAATCTTTATGCAAAACTTCTACCAACACTGTCAGTTTTGTATGTGTTGGTAGAGAGGGGACTCCAACTCTGCTTTACACTTTATATTTAAATGATCCTTTTGTGTTATTGTACAAGTAAAATTACAATATGAATATATACTACCCATAACTGATGCCTTCAAGAGTCATAGAGGAGGGTCAGCAATCATCTGTTCACAAACAAATTGCTTTATATGGGTAAAATTCTCATTAGCTTTTCCTATTTTTGGTGTCAGTTGTCCCAGTTTTGTCCCTCTGACAAAGCTGTTCTAATTGCTCAGAAGACATGCCTGTTAATGGCAGCTGCAGTTGATCTGGAAATGGGCAGACAACAAGTAACACCTTCAGAACAGGTAGGGCAAAGCCTGTTAAATATTTCTGAAGGTACCAGTGTAGCATTTTTTTCCTTTTGATTTTGAAGTCTTAGTTTTTTCACCGAGAATGGGATATTGAGAATGTGAGCAAGGGAATATTTCCTAGTTACTTAGAATTGATGCACCTTTCCAGGCAATTGTAAATGTTGGATTTCTGTAAATTAGTTCAGTGTATTTGAATGGGTTTGTATCAGGAAAAGGTCATGGCAGTACCTTCTCTTAAAGGGATTTCAATCTACAATATATCTGTATTGTAAGGAGTCTGCTGCTAAATGTGGGTTAGTCAGAAAGACAATTACTGTTGCTGAAAGTCGTTACCACTGTGGTTGTGATAAAACTCACAAGGTTTTTTTTGTTTTTATGCATATATCTATTTATGGGGGGGGAGGACGAGGGCATTGTGCTTACTGTGGTGAGAAGATTAAGGGAAGCACACAGTGGTTGTGGAGGAAGTACAGAAGTCTGGTATAGAGTGATTGTAGAAAATTCTGTGGAGGGCAATGCACAGCAACTTGTGTTGTGGCATTTAGTGGTTTGTCAGTCTCAATAGCACTATTTTATGCTTGGGAGCTAAAACATTTATGTCCCATAGGAACATGGATGGGTTCTTTCTGGGCCAATGAAACGTTCAGTGTGAAGTGGCTTTGTGTGAGATGTGGAGGTCTTTGAAAAAGTGAAAAAAAACCCCAAAACCCCAGTAACTGGTATAGGTGATTTACTAACTAGGCTGATTCCTAATTTATTTTATAGTTAGTTCTGACATAATTATTCCTTTTGCTTTTAAAACCAAGACAAAAATAACTTATTTAATTTTGTAAAATAGGCAGAGCTTTTTAGTCAGGCCCTTCAACATCTTCAGACATGCAAGGAGATATGGAAGGTTCTGAAATTAACAGGTAAGCTACAAAGTGTATGTTTTCAGCACATGTAACTCCTAGTCACAATATTAATGAAAAAAATACAGAGCATGTGGAATTGCTGCCTCAGATGGAGATTACTGGAGCATATAGATGACATTATGATAAAAGCTGAGGTGTTATGTGACTGGTGGCCTAGCAGATGCATGGTTCACTTTTTTTTGGTAGGATATTGGTAGAAAAATTCCATTAGGTATTCCTTGAATGGAAAATTCCACGTGCTCTGCTGTTAAGTCTGAGTGCCTTGACAGTTTTCCTGCCTGTTGGAAGGCAAAATTTATACCTTGTAGTACATCCTGCGGCTTTGAGAAAATTCATCATTACATACAGGCAATCATGTCTGTTTTGTAGGAGATTTTGCTAAAGACCCAACAGACACATTGTTGCTGCTTTATGAATTTGAAGCAAGATCCAAACTGAATGATCCAACACTTCACAATCTTATGGAATCAGTTTGGGAGCAACCACAAATGGAGATCAAGACACTTGAAATCATTGCATGTAAGGACTTTTATAGATCTCCAAGTCACAAAAAAAGTGCTTTCATTTCTCTTTCCTGTTCTTTTGAGGTGACCAGGATTATCATGTATTGCACAACATGCAGAAGATGGGTCTAACCATATGTATTTTGTCCTGAAGCAAAGATGCTTAGGATCTCAGCAACATTAGGAAAACTGTATTTTGAAATACCATATTATGTGGGTGATGAACCAGAAAGTTGCCATATCCTTGCATTTCTAGACCCAGAGACACTCATACAGCTTGTGAGTCTGGAAAAGATTTTTCAGATGAACTTTTACATGCTCCAGACTGGCAAAGGCCAGAGAATGACCCTCACTGATTCATGCCCCAGTACAGAAGTTTTGGGTTGTGGACTTTGGATAGATACTTTAAGTTATATTTAAGCCACTACGATAACGTTAAGTTTCAATTTAAAGTTTGTATTGTCAGTTTGTAAATAGCACTTCTCTACACTGCCATACTTTCATCACAAAGTCCTAGGCATGAAAACATGCTTGAGAATCTAGAGCAGGATCCAAGAAAGATGAGCAGCATTTAGAACTACCATGGCAAGTCTTTAGAGGGTGTCCTGTAGGATTGCATGAACACCTTCTGTTCTCCTTGCCCTGAGGGAGTGTGCTCCAGCACCTGGAGACACCATTCTGAAATCCTGCTCCTGCATAAGGTTTCCATCTGGATTTTCGTGTTCAAGGAGACAAACAAAACTCTTTAGATAGTGCTCCCCTCCCCCCCCAATATTTTTGTATCACTGCACTGGAGGTAAATGGCAGTGAATTATGAAACTTTCTGTGCTTCTGCCTCGCTGTCCTCATTGATGATGTGCTTAGTAAGAAAAAGGGAGAGAAGCACTAACTTGTGACCAGCCCAGGCACTAAGCAAACCTCTTTTCAGTTGTTTTTCACAAGGGATCTGGCAACATGCTGTAGTTTATTTTAGTGACCTATGAGATTGAAGTCTGACTTCAGCAATTTATCTTTTATTCTTCTCTATTTTCTTTTACTTTGAAGCATTAGCAATGGAACCTCCAGCTCGGTATCCTGTACTGTGTAAGAAAGCTCTCAAGAGTGCACTAAACCTTCACAGAAAGCAGGGTGTCATTGATGCTGTGAAATTTAGGTTAGTGTTATCACATAGCTTTGCCATGAGCCTGTGACTGGAAATGCTGACAGGGAATAAAGCCTGCAATTTGAAAAAAAAGTGGATTTTTGTTTAAATGCAAGGTTCCACTTCTTGCTGGCTAACCAATGTACCTCTGAAGGATGACTGTCTAATAGATGTTTTAACTGCAGTTTGTTTACTTGGCATATTTTCTGGCACAGTCTTGTTTCCAATAAATTAATCTATTGAGGAAGGAAAATGAAAATTGGATCCAGAAGAGGTCTCTGGTTGTTTCTTGTGAGAAAGATGTTCATTTCAAATGTTACTCTGCAGCAGTGGGCTGGGTGTTTCCAGGACAATGAAGAGAAATTAAGAGTTGAGAAGAAAGCCATGAGCTGTGAGGTAGTGATCCAATGCCATAGTACATATGTAATTTATTTAGCATATTTATGTGTTACTTATCCCTTCCAAGTTCCTTGAAATAAGCACTTGGCAAAGGCAACTGTTGATATTGCCTTTCTCACTTCGCACTGAGAAAGAGCTGTTTTCAGAACCCTGTATTTGTTACTGATTTTCTGAGGATGCTGCCTACATAGCTCTTGTTGGTGAAGTTAGAAAAGGTACTTCTTTCTTGCTGTCATGTGTAGCACCCTAGGAAATACTGTGGTTTTCCTTCTGTGTGACTGTAGAGACCAGCAATGAAGATAATTAAGTACTAATTGCTCTTGGCTCTGTTTTTGCATAGTTTGTATGAATAAGATCTGATGTAGGAAAATGCATGTTTCTGCTACAAGAATACGAGGGCAGTAAGCACCAAGGTCTGTCTGACAATCATAGAGACATAACTCAGTGAGCTCCTGACACTAAAAACCAACTGTTTGCACGTGGTATTTAATGTTTCCTCTTTTGCTCTCTTTCAATCCTCAGCAAATGCTTACACAGTTTGATTAACATTTCTTTGCCAACTGGATTAACAGACCTGGATACCTGCGTGCTGCAGGAGGTGTGGGATTACTTTGAAGATGCTCTGAGTGTAGTTGGCAGCACAGTAAGTTGAACAGGAAACCAAGAGATTGGGAGAGGATCCTGAGCACGTTTGAAAAAAATTCTCATTAGACTGAGAATCCTTAGTAAAATGAACATTACATAGTGTTACATGTGGAGCTGCTAAGACTTCTTCACTAAAAGACACACTGAAATTACCTCAGGAGAAATGTCTCTTGGATATTTAGGACTGCATTACAAATTTAATTGGATTTTGTAAGGGCTCTTTCTCCCTTTGCTTAGGAGGAAAAAAACCCAACTGTTTTCTTACTCTAAAATTAAACTCTAACAGACTCTTGACTTGTCAGTTTTGAAGTGAAGATTCTATTTTCTGATGAGCTGCTGCTGCTTGTTTGCTACCTCAGGATGCTTACCCAGAGATGGAGATCCTCTGGCTGATGACAAGAGCCTGGAATACAGGAATATTTCAGTATACTGTTGGTAAATACAAGGAAGCTGAGCAGTGGTGTGGATTGGGAATGCGTTTCCTCAATCACTTAGGATCCCTGAAGAAAAGCTATGAAGGCCATGTAAGTGTACAGAGGGGGATTTGAGGGTATGGGATTGGATGTCTGGCCTGAATTTGAGATGTGGATCTGGGTGAAGAAACCACTGCTGATGATCTTTAGAGTTTCAGGAGAATCATGGTACCTAAATATTTTGGGGGAGCCTGATGCCAGAAGATTTTTTCAAAGGGAGGCCAGAAAAGTTTTGATAGACAAGAGAAAGAATAACGAAGCATTCTTTTACTGGAAGGATGATGTAAATGGGTGACTGGAAATAAACTTCTGTTTGTGGCCGTGGGAGAACCTTGTACCTTTGCCTGCTTTAACTAAAGCCAAGGTGCTGTACCAGTTTACTTAAATCAGGTATATGAATACTTTCAAGCTTGGTTTCTGGTATAATCTAAGCTCTTATAAGTAGGGTTTAAGATGGTGTGAAGAAAATCATTAAAGCTCATCTTCTCAGGTGTAGCTTAGCCACTTCCTATGAGGGAGAAATTTCCAGGCTAGTACCTTTGTAAGTGACACTTTGCAATGACACTTTTTCCTACTCTGTCACAAGTAAGCTTCTTTCTGCAGCTTTTGGCTGCTGCTCCTGTCTAAATTGCAGCCCAGTGCAGCCTGGCTGGTATCACCATTCATTCTCTTGTGCACAAGCTGAGCAATCAAGGGGTTGGCTGTAACTCTTACACCATTTAAAATGTATCAGTTAAGACAATAAGAAGTCTCTTCCACCCTCAACATCAACTCCCAACCATTTGGTGAATAGGTTTATGCACTGATGTAAGACTCAGATATAAACTATGCTTTATGACAATGTAAATAAAACCACTTTTGTTAGGTTGCACTGATCTGATTTTTTCTAAACCATGGTATTTAAACCTGTGCCAAAAATCTTCACATCAGTCTGAAATTTTAGGTTTAGAAGCTGGTGGTAGTCTCCCACCTATTCCCTTGGTTCTGTTCCCTGTCACTTAGTTGAATGATACATTTTTATCCATCCTTGTTGACAACTGTGGTGCTCGTATTCTCCAGATGGTTGGCCTCTATAGTGAGGTTCTGGACAAGCTGGACAGAGCAAAAGGATTTATTCCAAATGAAGAATAATGACAGCCACAACTACGAAAAAAGGAAAGCAGCCTCTCTTGGAAACGTTCTGCTGAATCAGAAGCCATTAGCTCTGGGAAGGCACAGGGTCATGGGAGCAGTGGAAAAGAAACCAGGATCTCCTTCTTGTTGGCAAAGAAGTTATGTACTTTTTAGGAAGTGTTTGTTCAATATATGTAATTGTTTTCTTCTAGGGAATAATTTTCGTTCTCTGGAGCTATTTAACAGTTAGAAATAAATATTAACTTTTTCATGAGATGCCTCTGCTGTTGTGTAACAGGTTGGTTTAAATATCTGATTTTAGTAGTAAGTGGCAGTGAGCACGATAAAAGTCTTTAAAAAGTATTCCATCTCCTCTGGTTGTCATAGCTGCCTTGCTGCATAAATATTTATCAGATTGTTTAGTTTCCAGTCCATTTCAGTGTGGACAAGAATTCAGAGCTGTTTGCTGGTTTCACAGTCGGTTCGAATAGGAAAACCAAGACTACTGAGCTCAGGGAAGAAGCTGCAGCTGGCACTGGCACTGAGGGCTGCACTCCTCCCTTCCAGCTCAGTGAACCCTGGGCCAGGCAGGTGCTCAGCAAGTCAGCCTGACCCCGTGTCTGGGACTTGGCTGTGGGAAACCTGGGTCTGAGCCAGCGAGGAATCCTGTCTGTGTGAGTGTGGGGTGTGCAGGGAGCCAAAGGAGGACCCCCCAGGTCACTGGAGCTGCCACTGCAAAGGGGCTTTGGTCAGTGACAGTCTGGGGTGCTGGGAGTGTGACCCCAGGAGGGGCAGCTGAAGGGTCACACAGGGGAGTTCCTTAACAGGAGGATGGATCTGTTTAGTGTAAAATCTCCATTTAGTGGTGAACTTAAATCAGTTCACCAGATGTAGCTGGGGTCTCTATGAGACACTGCTTTCAGATCTCTAACGCACCATGTGCTGCCTGTTTCACTAAGAAATACCTTTAAATCCATAAAAATCCAGGTCTCAAATGCCACAGAAAATTCTTCTGGAGTCACAGTTTTGGAGATCCATGCTGCATCACAGCAGTGGGGGACTGTAAATGAAGCCACAAACTCAAAGGTGTCCATCCTGCCTGCAGTTTCTCCTTGGAGCCTGCTGGGCTGGCTTTAATTACTGCTCAGTTCTGACTTGCACACACACATAAACAGGTAAAGGTGTCACATTTCACCTGATGAGAAAGGTCACGTTTGCCCAGCAAGTGTAAGGAGGTAATTACACACAGCCATAGAAGGCAGCAAGCACTAAATGTGGGTTTGCCTACAGCCAGAATGGTTTGAATTTTTCCTTGGAGATACTCAGCTTGATTTCTTTTATGCTACAGACAGCACTGAAGAGCCCAGATCAGATAAGTTACAGACTCTGCTGGTAGTACTCATCTCTTCCTGCACATTTTTACACAGTGCATTTTATTCCAGGCTTAGAATTTACCAAAGGGTTTAAGTAGGGCAGAATTCCTCTCCTAGTTGAATCAGACTGTAATTAGCTGCATTTCCAGTGGCTGTTCCCAGTAGGTAGTTTGTGTGGAATCACACCTTTGCAGGTGTTTGCTGGTGCAGATGCAGGCTGGTCCAGGTTATTTTACTGGGCTAAATGCTGCTTTACAGTGCAGTAGCCCATCGAGGGTGACTGTGGTTTATAAATCTTTTAAAACCAGCAACGGCTGACCTGTAAAAAAAAAAAATAGAGCTGTTCATTCCTCCCCCAGTCTTATCTTTTCATTGATCCCTGTTTTCTTTCAGCTCAGAGAGCCTGTGTGCTCATCCCTGGATGTGCACAGATGGCTCCAGAGGGTGGCATTGCAGCAGTAGTTTCCTATTTACACATCATTGTGGAGGCTTCAGGATGTGCTGGACACTGGTTCTGCACTGCAGAATCCTCCCTGCTTCTGAGAACACAAATGGATCCTCCAGGGCAGGAGGTCACACATTTCCCCCCTTTCCCCAGCCTGTATTTTATGCCCTGTCTTTTTTTTCCCCTAATCTGATAACTTCTTAACCATTTGGGGAGGAGCAACAGAGCAGAGGCAGAAGGGAATTGCAGTGTGAATTGGAGAATGGGTCCAGGGAGAGGGCGATTCTAAACTGACCATCTGGGATTGACGAGATTGTGGCTGCAGGAGCCTGCCCTGGGAAAAATGTCCTTGCTGAGAAGAGTCCTGCAATGGGGCAGGGCAGAGAAAATACCAGCTCAGCTGCTGAGCCCCAGAGCCCCTTCTACCTCCTCTCACCCAGAGGCACCTGCAGCAGGAGCAGGGCCTCTCCTGCAGCTTTCCACTGAGAGTGCACCTCCCACCAGGCAGTGTGGGAAGAGCTTTGGTCCCACTGTGGTGGCTGGATTGAACATTTGGGAGAGGCAGGAAAAAAAGAGGGGCTGGCCTGGCCACTAACGCTTAGAAGTGGTCACAGTAATCAGAAATCAAAGTAATTGGAAGAGGGCTGAAGCTCATTAGAGGCTTGGGCAGAAGCTTTTGTCAAGTAGTGCACTGGAACTAGGGAGGAAATACCACAGTCACCCCTGTGCTGAGTCAAGTGTGGCCCCAACCAGGTGTTGCAAGTCCCATAAGTGCTCTCACGTGCTTGTACCATTCAGAGATGCTGCACTGACTGACCCAAACAATGCGTAATGTTTTTCCTTAGGGTTAAAAACCCTAAAGGTAAACAAATGACCCTCATTTTGGAGGCAAGGGGTATAAATAAACACTGAAGGTCAAGGTGTACCCGAGGATTCTTGAAGGAAAGAGACACTTTTGACATGATGATGACTTTACCTGCTTCACAGCAGATGCTTCAGTGCCATGATTCCTGCTGTGACAGCCTGAGGAAGGCAGAGAACAGCAGCTCTTGAAGATTGTGCTGCCAAGCATCATTAGCAACAACAGGTGTATCTAAGACAGCTCCATCAATGGGGAGAAAATTTTGGACAAAATTATAATTACATTCTTTTAAAGCCCCCTCTTCCAGTAGCCTCACAGATCCTGTGCTCCTCTGCTTAACTAAGACAGTTAATTACACAGAGCTGCAGACAGAAGCACAGACACATTTCTCTATAGCACAAGCAGCTTACAGTCTAATTTTCTAGACATGTCTTAGGGCAGATTAGTTTCATGCCTGTTGCAGGCAGCTGTAGCAGGACATCTTGGCAGAGAAAAGAACCAGCACCTACATTTCACTACGAGACAGAACCATTATCAGGACAACACTCTGCTCTTGTCTGGGCCAGGACTTTGCTGATGTCCTGGTCGGCAGAGCAACTTGTCCTTAGCCAGGAAAACGGGTTCTTACAGCTTTAGCAGAGCAAGTTCCTTCTTCGTGCCACCTTCTTTCTCTTCACATGCTGGCTTCTCTGCCAGAGGTTGTTCCGCCTTACAGGAGTGACAAGGTTTATTTGAGAACATAACCCCGTGTTCCTCCCCCCCCTGGAACCTGAGCGTTTCCCTGTCACAGGAGATGGAGATGCCACACGAGCTCAGGGCACACCATGGATTGCCATGGGAGGGGTGGCTGCAGCTCAGTTACTGGGACAGAGCACGGGCTGGGCAGAGCAGCAACAGACAACATTTCTGTGCTGCTTCATCACCCCAAATCCCTCACTATGCAAGCAAACAGTTTGATTTTTGAGAGTGGTAATTCAAACATCAGATCTGCTTAGCAACTGCTTAATCTTCCACTGTTTTGTGGACAGCCACCACCACCAGCAGGCTGTTGATCTGATCAGTTGAAGGAGTTGCTAAATGGCTTTTAATTTGTCCAGTGAGCTTCATGAACTGAACAGTTAGCAAGCTGGATGCCCATGCTCAGTTGGTACAACATCCTTGTTCCCCTGAAATCTCAAATTTGCTCCTCTTCTGTGCAGTTTGGAAGTGAAAAAGAAATTTAGTATTTAAAAACCAAACCCCTTCACCTTTCTGTCAGCTCAGCTAAATGACAAAGCAGATTCAGGCACCAAAGTACTGTGACACTCCTTTAACCACATTTGTCTTGCAGTGAACACTGTTTTTCTCTGCACTTGAAGGCACTAAAAATTATACTAGAAGTCTTTACAACTTTTCTTCTCTCTGATATTTAAACAGCACGTTAAAACTGTAAAAAGAAGCTCTATATTAGCTGGACTATGTATTTACTTTGCTGTCTTTATATCCAATACAAGAGCAATTATGTAGCAGCACATAAACCACCCTATTATTTGTAAAGCAACCTCCCCACAATTCAAGCCATGATCCAAAATACATTTATGGTGTCATCAGGCCAGACTTAAACTGGGTTAAAACAACCCAACCAAAAGCACTTTTCAGTGGCTGAGTTACAGCTCTAAATAAGCCCACTTCCTTTCTTTTATTTTCTCTTTTATTTTCAATTTTTTTTTAGATTTCCTTTTTCCACTAGGCAAGCTCTCAGGTACCACCTTTTATACTAAAAAAGGCAATTTTTTTTCCCCCTAAACCACTGTCTACACTTCAGTTGGCCATAGAGAGACCATATCAAGAGTTGCCAAGATCAGCACCAAAAAAAGCCAGATCTGGTACACAATGAAGGACTCTACAAGAAGGTCTCAAAGACAAGAGTTCTTTGCAACTCTCTGTTTATTAAAAATATATGTCTCCTTGGAAGAAACACTGTTAACCAACTACTGTTGTCATGATCGATTCGATAGTGTCAGCTATGCCATGGAGTACATCATCTTTTTCTCCACGTGACTTGATAGAGGGAGACAGGCTATTAGGAAAAAACAGAAGAAAGAAAAAAAAAAAGACAAAAAAAGATAGGAATGTGTGACTAGCACCTTAAGGACTTTTGTTTCACTTACTCCACTTCTTCAGGGACCGACATTTATAGCAGCTGGAGCAGGACCAGTGGGGCAGGGGGCTGGATGCCTGACAGGAATCCATTGCCAAAGTTCTGTGTGCTCCTTTAGGGTCGGTCCCACTGACAGCAGAATCCTTCTGCCCTCCACCACGCTCACGGCTGGGTCTCTCCTGCAGCGCTGTGTCCTGGCCCCAGAAGCTGCTTGGTCCCTGCAGGGCTCCTTGGGATGCAGGATGGGCAAAGGAGGCTTCTCCCCAGGCAGCACATGGACAGTCTCACAGCAGCTCTGGCTCACCCTGACAGCCGTGGCCGGTGCGCTGGGCACCGACTGACACACTGAGAACCATCACCTCGGGGAGAGGGGACCACAGCTCGCCCTTGCCAAACAGGGGGAGGAGAAGACTTACCTGCTCGTGCTTGGACAGTGACCTCCTGTGTGTGGCGTGTGGCACTGTCTGAGGAACAGCATTCACCAGCTCTTTGTAAGGTGGGAGCACTCGTACCTGAACTCTGGGTACCCAGCACACACTCCTCAAAGGCCACACGAGTGTCCCCCAGCTCCACACAAGGGTCTGTTCCCACACTGGAGCCCCACTCAAGCACAGAAGCCAAAGTGTCCTCAAAAACACAGACACGTCTCAGCTTAGGGCCAAGTGTCTCAGTGCCAACAGTCGCCTCTCTTGAAAAATGCCAGTGCCCAGCGCAGGGGGCAGCTCTGCAGCCCCTGCCCCCGGCCCGCGAGCTGGGGCACCACTTCGGGGCCCTGGGGTGGCCTTGGGAGAGGCAGCAGAGCTTCAGCAACAGGATTCACACAGAGATGTCAGAGCCAGAGCCAGGCAAGGTGGCGTGTCTGTCACTGGCACGCCGCAGCTCCCGGCGGTCCCGCTGCGCCGAAGGACGGCCCCTCCCCTGGCAGAGCCACCCCGGCACGGAGCAGGGAAGAGAGGAAGGTTTTCAATTCTGTTTCTGATCTGGGAGTGTCCATCCAAGGCACAGCTGGGGGCTTTTCCTGCCAGTGGCCAATGCAGAAGGGAATGCCAGTGTGCTGCCACAGCCAGAATGGGTCATTCCACCTGCACCCACGGGTGCAGGGCCAGTCCAACATCCCAGGTTTTTCACAGCAACACAGGACAGTGAATACATTTGTTCCATGTGGCCAGTAAAGTATTTCTTAACTAAACACCACAGATCTAGATTCTATTTACAATAGAGCCAGCTTAAAAAATAAGTTAAAAAACTGGATTTTATACCCATTCAGTTCATCATTAACAAGAGAAAAATGGAATAATAATAATAATAATAATAATTAAAAAAGCCAACACAACAACACAATATGGTTTTGGTTTAAAATCAGCTTAAAAAAATAGAACCAAAAGGAAACCTCTCATGCAAACACATAAGGTGGTGTGTAAAACAATGTGCAATTTAATATGTAGTATCATCCATTCTCTTGCTCTGCAGCCTCCTGCTCAGTCTCTGTCTCCCAGCCTCTCTCAGGCCAGCTGCTGCTCCTTGCTCTGGTCCCTCCTGCACGGGCAGTACCAGTCTCTGCCCTGTCTCAGACCCANTGCTAGACAGTCACACTTGGAAAAATGCCCCTGGAGCTCTGATACCAGCTCAAGTGTTCAGAGTCCATTGTTTCGCTTGTTTTCTTACATTAGTCCTTAGCTGCCTCCTCCCATCTTGATTCTTTGTTTAGTTAATAATAATAATAATAATANCAGCTTAAAAAATAAGTTAAAAAACTGGATTTTATACCCATTCAGTTCATCATTAACAAGAGAAAAATGGAATAATAATAATAATAATAATAATTAAAAAAGCCAACACAACAACACAATATGGTTTTGGTTTAAAATCAGCTTAAAAAAATAGAACCAAAAGGAAACCTCTCATGCAAACACATAAGGTGGTGTGTAAAACAATGTGCAATTTAATATGTAGTATCATCCATTCTCTTGCTCCGCAGCCTCCTGCTCAGTCTCTGTCTCCCAGCCTCTCTCAGGCCAGCTGCTGCTCCTTGCTCTGGTCCCTCCTGCACGGGCAGTACCAGTCTCTGCCCTGTCTCAGACCCAGGGTGGCTGCAGGGAACTGGCCTGCAGGGGAGAAGTTTCCAAAGCACCTGGTACCGTTTTGAGCTCTTCCTGCCCAAGTGGACTCCCTACGCCGAGTGGTTGGGACAGAGGAACTGAAAGAACCTTGCAATAATACAACACCTTTTCAGAGAGGTCCCTCAGACTTCCTAGTCCACATACATATATATATATANAACGACCTTGAATGGGTTCTCATCTGTCTCTAATGGAGCAGTGGGAAGGTCCATGCAGGAATGGTGGGAACAGTCACGTGATGAATGATATGAGTTCATCCCAACAAAAGAAACAGGACTAGAAAACTCAATTTTGCGACGATCTAAAAAAGGGAGCAGGAATAGTTTTGATATCCCTCCCCCTCGGGGCAGAGGGCTTGGATGGGTGGGACTTCGGAGATCTTCTGCTCACAGGGAAGCAGGTGGGGGACATCTTCAGAGTTTCTCTGGGGATGGAACCCAGATGTAGTGCCCGGACTGGTCCTCAATGATCTGTTTGATTTTGCTGTAAATTTCTTCAAGAGAGTCTCCTTGTACGATGGCTGGAAGAGGAGAGAACAAGCAAGACCCTGAGCACCAGGCAGCCCTGCCATGAGTTATGGGAGAGCCTTCCCGCCGCCCCAAAGGGCCGGAGGGCTCAGCCAGCGGGGCCTGAAGCGGGCGGTGTCAGAGGAGCTGCAAGGGCGCAGTGACACGGGGGGTTAAAGCAGCACCTTGGCGGGGATTAGCCAGCGCTGATCCCGGCTGGCAGAGCTGCTGGCTGTGTGCAGGGCCGGCTGGGCTCTCCACACCACGCTGTTAATCAGCTTTGCAAACTGTGTCAGGCACCGTGCTGGGGCTGCGGCCGGGCCCGGCAGCGCCATGGCGCCGCTGAACCGGAGCGAGGAAGGCAGGGCCGGGGCAGCTCAGTGGGGTGCACCAAGCACCTGCCCCAGCGTGCCAGCTTTGGCCCTTCCCTCTGGTTTCCCTTCTGGCCGGCTGCTGAGGGCTCCTCGTGTTTGCTGCTTCCTCTGCTGCGGGGTGGGAACGCAGGGCTGGGAAGGGCCAGCGTGCGGCCGCCGCTCCCAGCGGCAACTCCTGCCCAGTCCTGCTGCTGAGCACAGACAGCACGAGGCACTTCACTGTGCTCCCTACATCACAGGAAGGACCAAAGCTTTCTGGTAATCCAGCCTGCCTCTGTAACCCAGCCAGGACCATCCTCCAGCATCTCTGTTCCCTCATCCTAAATTGCTGGCACAGAACCTGCCACAGTGACCATCTCTCTGCCCATTACCCAGTTCTTTCAACACGTTTCAGCCAACAGCAATCCCTTCCCAGATCAACATCAAACTCGCCCTCCAGGTGCACAGTGGCATGTTGAGGGCCTGCAAGACTGAGGCAGGTATTCCTGGAAGAGCAGCCAGCAGCTCTGGAGCTGCTGTCCATGACAGGAGGTCTGGGGAAAGCTCACCCTGTTTGTACCCAAATATTTGCCCAGCTGAAATCAATTTTTGGAAAACAGCCTGCTTGGGGTTTTTCCCAGTAGCTGTTAGGTGGGTTAATACAGAGTTTGGCAACATTATCACTCCTCAACTTAAGAAGAAACAGTTACTGCACTGGAGAAAAGACAGAAGACCAGTTTCTCTGCCTCTTCACCTGCCTGTGGTTTTCCAGAATTCATCATGTTACAAACATTAGTTCCTTAATGCACAAGGATGCCTGTGTCATGAGCAGCTCATCTCAGCAGGCACAAAGTGTCAGCAACCCCTGTCTGGCTCTTCAGCAAAGACTACTTAGGAAGCAAGCCAAACTTCCAGTCTTTTTTGGTAGATGTTTTGTAATAACTCAGGACTGTCTCCACCATTTAGGTCACTGATTTTTTATCTTTCCTCTTTAGAAACTTCTCTTTTCTCTTTTTTGAAGATGCTCCCCTTTTCTCCCATGCAGGGAGTTTGCTTCCTGTAAGCACCCTGAAACCCTGTGCTTCCCCTGCCTGGGGATTTTTGGACTTTTTATTATTGTTGAAGTTGGCGATAAGCTTGCACAAACTCAGAAAATCCTGCCTGACAACTTGTCTCCTCCTCTATGACGGGTTTACTCCTATCCACTGATCTTGGAGCAGTCCCCTTGCAGAGCCCTCCTGGCAAAGTGCCACTTCTGTTTTGCTTTGATGAAGCTGGACGTTTTCCCACGACCCTGCAGTAGGACAGTGCTGGTAGAGAGGTCACAGCTGCCGGATGGAAAAATGAAGTAAATCAGATACAAGCCTGCTCGGGACACTCACCTGTAAAATATTCTCCAAACTCTTGCTCAAGTTTCATGGCTTTGTCAAAGACCTTGTTGGCCTGCTCGTATGTCTGTCTCCGGTTCATCTCCCTGCCACACACAAAAAAAGAGAAACTTTTTAGCTCTTTTTCTTAGCAATGAACAGAAGCAAAAATAGCCCACAGAGCCAGGGTGCCTGGGAATCCTCTGCTCACAGGAATGGAAGCTGTGCAGGACCCAGCTCTCACAGCCCTTCCCCCCCAAGGTCTTTGCCTTGGCACTTCATCTCAACTTCCACCAGTTCTTCCAATTGCCACCTACCCCACCCCCTTCACCATAGCATGGACATGAATTCAAATTCAGACAATTCCCTAAATTTGTGAGACCACTGCAGAAGTGTCCCTGCTTTTCCAGAACCTGTCACCACCCTCCTTGCCTAGGTTTTCTCATCTTCATAAAACACAGAAATAAGCAATTTGACCCCTTCTGACTTGAGAAGGGGTTTTCCCAGGCCCCTTGGTGCCAGAAGAATTTCTTCTGATCTCAGGGTCAGTCTCAAGCTGTTGAATCTCCTCACAGATAATATTCTCTGCTACTGCTGCTCAGAAGAGTTGCAAGCTCAGCTCTCACACCCTTCCCAGCCTGCACTACCCAGGGCCAGGAGCAGCTGGACAAGCAGCTGGAGAGGCACAGAACGTGGTGCTGCACTTACATGAGGGCTTCAATGGATTTTGGTTTGATGAAAATGGCAATGGGATAAAGTTGTGCTTGTCGCAACCTCTTGATAGCATTGCCAGACACATCCAGGATGCAGTGCTTCCCCTGGAAAGGAGACAATCAGGATCAGACCTACCCACACAGTCTACTCCGTGTGGGAAGCAGCTTGCTCATACAGATGTGCTTAAAAAGGGAGGAGCCACAGAAATGAAACCCCAGTCCAGAGACACAAGCCAGCTCCCAGCGGCCTCACATTCCTGCTTGCTCAGGGCAGGACAGCAGCAATGCAAAGGGATTGAACCTTTTTCTGGACATGTGAAACTGTTTACAAGCCCTGGGTAACTCCAGGACTCCTCCAGAGGAACGCTGCTGCTCTGAGGGCACCCCGGTATCTTTGTCCTGTGAGCTCCCGAGCACAAGGCTGGGCCACCAGTGTTGGGGTTTTGGCTGGAGTTTGGATGACAGAGGTACCACACTGAGGCAGAGTAACACAGCTGAGAAAAGCAGCCATACGGCTTGGCAGGACTCTGGGGGGAGGAGAGGCTCATGCTGTGCTTGCTTAACGTGGTTACAGCCCTTCACTAACAACACAGGGAAAGGAAGGGAACTGCTGAATGCGTGTGGGTTCGGGCTGGGTGCGTCCCAGCCCCAGGAACGCCACCTGACACTCACCCTCTCTGCCACCGCTCGCACTGACTGAATGCTGGTCCCATAGAGGTTGTCATTGAACTGCCCAGCCTCTATGAACTTGTTGTCCTGGATGTCCTTCTCCATCTGCTCCCGGGATACGACAAAGTGGTAGTCCTGTCCGTCCACCTCGTTCTCGCGCCGAGGCCTGGTGGTGTCTGGAGGAGAGCGGGCACCAAGAGTGAACCCAGAGCGACGCACGAAAACCGGGAGGGAGGAAACCCACCTGTGCTCCCGGCCCCCTCCCCACCCCGCGGGCCAGACCCTGCAAGGAGCAGAGTCACCGCTCTCCCCTCCCTCCAGCAAGGGCTCTGAGCGCCGGCTGGGACTTACGGGGCACGCAGGAACCAAACTTGTGTGGGAATTCAGAGATGAGGTCGTCATTAATTCGGTCCTTTGTCGGCCCCAGGATGATCACCGGCCTCGCATAGTGAACTGCGAACAAGAGCCACAACCTGAGGCCCCACGTGTGCTGCGGGCAGCTGACCCTACCACCACTTTTGGCATCGACCTGCCCTCTCCCTGCTGGCAGTGGGTGCTCTTGCTCACATGGGCACCCAAAGGTGCCTCCTCCGTGCGAGTTTATCTCCTCCTGGTCACGGTCAACATGTCCTTCCCATCTGACCCAAACCATCTGCGTGGCCCCGGGGAAGGTTCTGCAGGTCTCCAGGGTCGCGGATCAGCAAAGCTGCTCCCTTGCTTGGGGCAGGAGCCAGGCAACCAGGACAGCTGGGCGAGGATGCCACGGAGCTGGGGGAGTGACGGGAGCCTAAGAGTCAGATCCAGCTTCTGGCAAGGACAGACCACCGAGGCTGGGACTATTCAGCCTGCGAAAGGGTCTGCAGGGATTGAGCATCAAGCAGGGTTAAAGGCTGAGGGCTGGGGGAAGGTTGCTCTGCAGCAGGGACCTGGTCTCAGGCAGGAAGGGATAATCTTGTCCTCAGCTGAGGACTAAAGCCCAGCTCAGTTTTAGCTCTGCATCTCTCCCTTGGTCTTGCAGACCATGACACCAATATTTTCTGTTGATTACAACGGGGCAGTCGAGGCCAGGGAAAGCCGTGCACACCTGGCTCCCCTGCTGCACGCAACACACGAGGCTCCACTCGCATCCACCCCGTGCCGTGCTGGTATGGCAGGAGGGGAGGGCACACTGGACACCCTGGCTGTGCTGGGGACACAGGTGGCCACACTGGAGCGGGCACGGGGCAGTTCAGCTCAGGACTTACTTTCTTGCCGTGTCACTGGCTCGTACGACAGGATGGTGTCCTCTTGTCCTTCTGCAACAGAGCCAGGGGGATGTAGGTGAGCACTTGCAGCAGCTCTCCAGCCCCTCTGCAGCTGTGAGGAGCTGGCTCCTGCCCCTTCAGCCTCCCACAGCTCTGGGGACACTCCAGGCTGTCCCCATCACTCCACCCACGGATGTGAAGCATGATGGGCATGCAGTTACAAGCCCTTGAGCCACTTTAATTATTCATGTCCCACCTCTGGGTCAAGCCTCCTCTTTCCCTCCCCCACCGCCGCAGGCTCCCAGCCCATTGGGATGTAGTGTCCTCTTGCAGGTATTTAGAGGACTTTCTGGGGACAAAGAGAGCATCTATTGCAGCTGGATCCCATGCTCTTGTACAGGCTTGGGCTCCAGGAACCATCTATGCTACAGGCCACTACTTCCTGTAGCAGGCACTGAGGAAGGGGGATCATCATGGACTGGGAACCCACCACCCTGCCTTGGAGCAGAGCCCTGCAGCCAGGAGAGAGCAGTGAAGCAGGCAGGTTCCTTCCTGCTCCCCAGCCCCTGCTCTCCCTGGCTGCGAGGAGGGAGCTGGCCGCAGCATCTCAGTGTCACCAGCAGGAAGGACCAGCCTCCGAACAGAACCACCACTGGGACGAGACAAGATGGAAGTGCCAGAACATGCACACTCACACGGGGACATGCACACGTACACGGGGCGGGAGAGCAGGTGGACACACACTTACTGGAACTGCTCTCGCTGTCACTGGTGTTTGATGTCACGCCCTCTGCAAAGCAACCAGAGAGATCCCCTTCAGAAGGAGCATGGGCGGGAGGCACGGGGGCACCCCGGCTGTCACCCAGCACTACTGACCAAGGGCAGGACAGCACTGGCCTCCCGAAAAACCTGCAGCCCAGCACCCACTGGGACGAGTCTGTGCCACGCGGGCAAGGGCGGCATCCTTCACCCTTTGCTGGGAACCCGGGGACATGCAGGGGGATGCTTCCAGGAGAAGACAAGTATGCCAGGAGGGCCTGCCTGGCAGACGTGAAGGCACTGGGCTTCCCAGGCCGAGGGAAGGTGGAGTGCACAGGGAGGAGAATGCTGGCAGGGGAGCAGGTGCAGCATGCACACGGCGGGCAGGGGAGGGCACGGCTGTGCCGCCACAGGGATGGGGGAGCCTGCCTCTGGGGACGGGGCTGGGACGCACAGAGACAAGACAGTGACAGGATGGGACAGAGTTTGGGGCTTTGCTTGCTCAGGCTGATCCTGGTGCTGCGACCACCCCATAGAGGCTTGCCGGCCGCTGCCTGCCCCGGTCAGGCTCTGCACGGGTCAGGGGGTGCGGAGCCTGGCAGGGAACTCATGCCCCACCTAGGAAGACCATGGGGCTCCTGTCATTATTCTGCAGTTCTGGGTATGTGGTAACCCAGAGAAAGGTGGGAATGCCTCAAAACGTTGTCACCCACCCCATTCAGAGCAGGCCCATCAGGGCCACTTCCCACCCACACTGGCAGTGGCTCCGAGTGCTAAAGCAACAACCGACCCAGACAGGAGCAGGAAGAAGAAGATGAGGAGGTACAGCTCACCCTGGGTGCAGCAGGCACTTTGGGCACGGCCAACACCCCCCACACAAGCTCCCCCATCCCGTCCCACGTGCAGCAGCGGCACCTCAAGCCCCGCAGCCTCCGCCGGCGCTCGCGGGGTCCCCGGCAGCAGAGCAGCACCCGGGGCTCCTCCTGCCCCGCACCCAGGGAAGCTCAGCTGCCCCGGCCAGAGCCCAGCCATTCCCCAGGCACCGCCAGCCACAGAAAAGGAACAATGTGCATTGGAATTCAACTTACTCAGGTTCTTTGCTCCATAATAATCGTCACTTAACCCAGGGAAGTCCTGATTTCACAGACAGCAAGAAGGGGGAGAGGGGGAGAGAAGACAGCGCAGGAAAGGGGAGTCAGAGGGATGGGGGAGACAGAGCCAGACCAGCATTAGTGACAGGAGTGCAGAACGGCCCAGAGCTGCAACTGCAAGTGAGGTTAAATGTTTTCAGAGCTGAACACCATCAGCCCGCTGCCAACGTCTTGCCTTGTGCAGCTGGACCCTTCCTCCCCCAAGCTCACCCTCTCTGCCACAGAGCCCCCAAGGGCCACCCTGGGTCTGGGGAGGGCAGGGCAGCCACAGCAGCATCAGCTGGCACCAAGCAGTTGCAGCCCTGAGCTGCTGGCACAGGGGCTCAAGTGTTTCTCCTCGTGGAGCGTTCTGGCAGGGCACAGTGGCTCTGTGCTTCCCCGGCACAGCCTGGCCACTCTGGGGCCAGGCACAGCTCACAGTCCTGCTAACATGTGGCAGGAGGACACATTTTTCCCCACCTGTGTGTGTCAGCTGCCCCACACCCCAATGCTTGCGCAGGCTGTGGGAATGCCAGGCAGAGACCCCCGCACTGCAAGCTGGGATGGACAGTGGCAGAGCACAGGGAGGGAGCTGCTGTGTGTCTGTGGCACAGGCAGGTAAAGAGAGTGGCCTGCCCCATCCCCATGCTGTGCCACCTCACTGCAGGGCCGGCCAAAAGCGAGCCCAGAGCTTCAGCGTGGATCTGACTGGAGCCCAGCCATGTCCGGGCACTACTAGAGACAGGCAGACACACAGACAACCTTCAGCACGGGCCGAGGCTTGTGCTGTCTGCTAAAATCACTGGAAGTTGGCACCAGCCTGGCATGGGCAGCAGAGGGATGCAGGCAACCCTTGGAGCAGCCCAGCAGCAACCTCCTGCCTCTGTATGACACCCCAGACAGCCCCAGAGGGAGGGGATGTGTTTGCTGCTCTGGCATTGGGGCACAGACACAGCTCTGCCTTGTCCACCACCCCTTTCCAGAGGTGTGAGCGCTGCCAGCCTGGGTGACTGCCAGAGGAGTTCACCACTCAGAGCAGGGGCTGGGTTTGGTGAGCAGCTCCAGTGCTGCCCACATCAGGATTTGGGGCAACAAGACAAACACCCTGCCTTTGCTGGGAGTCCCAGGGTGGCGAGAGCTGTGGACCCCCAACATCTGCAGCCAACTACTGAAGATGTGCCTCAGTCACGGGTGGGCAGCAGGGTCATGGCTCCCCCATGCCCACAGGGCTTAATCTGCTGGAAGGGCTCTCCAGTGGGAATACGGAGCTGTAAGTGACTTCTAGGGAAGATGGAGCTGGGATCTCCCCAGGCCCTGAGCGGGACAGGAGAAGCTCTGCAGGAGGCAGCCAGCCCCTCGCTTGGAGGGAAGCAGGCAGAGGGAGGGAGCAGAGCCTGCAGCAAAGGGGGGAGAGCAGGGGGAGGCAGAGCAGGGAGTCGGGTGGGTGTAAAGTTGGATGAAAAGATGAAGACATTGAACATGAGAGAAAGGAAGAGAGTGCCAGCCTGCAGCTGTTGCTTTCATTCCAAGCTCTGGTTTCTCCCTAGCTGCTGGCACGACTGTGGAGCACAGACCTGAATACAGGCAGGTGCCAGGACCCCTGGCGATAGAAATGTGCTGGATCTCTCCCCTCAGGGCAGGGGACCTGAGGGTTGCAGGCTTGCCCTCTCTGGCCAGCTGCTACTTACGTTCCTGTCCGCTGCTCTCCTGGGCCAGGTTCTCTTTGCTCTTGTAAAATGGAAACTTTCGAGAGAGGCGAAAACTCTTTTTACGTTTCGTTTTGATCGACTGAAGAACACGGAGATGGAAGGGAGGACAGAAAAAACAATGGTGTTTAACGCATGTGGGGAAAATTAAAATGAAGAGACAATGAGGAGCTGTGTCAGGGCAGTCACCCTCAAATGAAATCATGGAGATTACATGAGAACTGTAATGCAGGAAAAAAATTAAGCATGGAGAAAAACATGTGGTAGGGATGCTGGGAAGCTGATGGGGCAGTCAGCAGCTCTGCAGGGGTAGCCAGGCTGTTCTTCCTTGCTTGTTGGCATGTTAGGCACTGCTCATGAGGTGTGAGGGTGGCTACCTTCACCAGCTGCCTGCGGGCACCTCCTAGCCATGGGCTCTGCCACCCCATCATTCCAAACATGGGTCCTTCCCCAGTACTTTCACACCATCCTGGGCTCCTCTGCTCAATCACTGCATATTCATGGAGGGTTTGTGCCAAGCAGATGTGGGCCTGGGGCAGGTCCGGTCACACAGCTCTTTGCATTGGGATTGAGGAGCTTTTGCTGCTGGGACTCATCCTGCTCTCACTAGTTACCAGCTCCAGGTGCCCCACTGAGCCCCAGATCAGCACTTACCCTGTTGGACTCAATCATGCCAGTCCTGGCGTGGAACTTCACTGTTTTCAACCGTGCTCTCTCCTTCTTTTCCACCCTGATCAGAAGGAGAGAAAGAGTCTCTAGTCCCATGCATGTGCCCTCCACGCTGCCCACATGGCTCCTCAGGCAGCTGCAGGCACCCTTGAGTGGTGGCCCCACAGGCAAAGGGCAGCTCCTTCCCAGGGAGGGAGAGATGTGGAGCTGCCTGCCCAGGGTCTGGCCCAGGCCAGTGTCTGCAGGAGCAGGAGAGGAGGCAAGCCAGCCTTCCCAGCAGGGACAGAGGACAGGCTCGAGGCTGGCTTTGCAGACCTGAAGGCAGCAGCAACCAGCTCCTCTGCTCCCTGTGATTATTCACCTCACAGTGGGACCTGGCTGCAGAGCTGGGCAGACTGACAGAGCAGCCCTTGCTGCTGTGACTCTGCTCTCACACGGAGCCCCAGACTGGCTAACACCAACTCTCCGTCCCCACAGGGATCACAGAGGGGGCTGACCACTCCTCTCCTCACCCGGAGTCTCATCCAGCTTTGGAGAACACCTCCCTAGGGAGACCTGCACACAGCCACAGCTTGCAACCAAGGTGCCCTGCACGCTGCACAGGGGCAGGTGGACTGGGACCACGAGGAGATCCCAGCCTGAGCAGAGCCCTGAGGGCTGTAGGGCTTGTGGAGTTTGGGGAAATCCTGGAGTCACCGCGTGTGACAGCTCCTGCTGATGGACACTCACCTCTTCTTGCTGGGGATGACCCCGATCTGCTCGCTCTCGCCGTGGGGTGTGACGAGCCTGGCTTGCCACCACTCATCATCGGAGGCATTGATGACGTGCAGGATGTCCCCGTAGGAGAAGCTGAGTCCCTGGCTGGGCAAGCAACTGTCCCGGGTGCGGTCATAGTCGAACAGGGCCCTGTGGAGGGGCAGAGAGGGGCGATGCCTTCTCTGAGCACGGCCAGGCAGCGAGGGCAGCAGCCCTGCCAACCTCCTGGGGCACTGTCACCTTCACACCTGAAAGGATTTAAACCCAAACCCTGGCAAGGTGGGCAGTGCTGCCAGCCACCAGCACGCCCCTCGGCTGGCAGGCTCCGCACAAGCCCTGAAGAGTGCAATGCAGGAGCAACAGTGCTGGACTGAGAGAACTCCCTGCTGACCTCAGCTGCAGGGTGCACACGAGCCATAGATGTCCTGAAAGAGTCTGTGGTTAGCGAGCAGGCCAGGCCCAGAGCAGCAGCCTGCAGGAGGGCTGCTCCCCACCATCCCTCCCTGGCTGCGGGGCCAAGGAATGGGATGGGGAACATCAGACCCCACTGCTGGTGGGTGGTTGCACAGGCAGAGACCACCAAGGCTTTGAGCTTTATTTATGTACAGAGCCTGTGAATTAGGAATGCATCTGAGAGTACATATATCTGCTTCCACAACTGATCCTTTTCATACTCCTAAACATCTCCCTTGAGAACAGTTTATTTAGTTTAAAATTATCTTCAAAATTAAACTAACCAGCTATAGAAAAGATTTTTTCACTAGAGGAGTGCTAATACTCTTCCTGCACACAGACATCACACACAGCACTGCAGCCTGTACCCATAAGCTGCTCTCAGTGGCTTCACCTGCAACTTGTTCTACTAATGTCAGATCACAGACTGTGTCTGCTTTGATGCAGCAACTTGCAAAAAGACAAAGAAAGGGCAGAGTCACTAAAAGTACTGGCAGCACAACCTCTGTATTTGCTCCTGGGACACTGGCCCCACTGAACCCCAGCCCAGCATGAGCTCAGGCACTGCAAACACTGGTTGGCTGCTGGTTTAATCCCAGCCCTAATAAACCTTCTTCAAGCAAGAGAGACATCCTCTGTTCTGCTCATTACCCCCTTCCACTGTGGGGACTCTGAAGGGGGTCTAAAAGCACACTGTAAGTGGAAGGGCTGAGGGACCATAGGGCATATTCCCATGGAGCAGCAGAGCTTGGAGGGCATTTCTGCCAGGGGAGCACTGGGCTGTGAAACCTTTCAGAGCACTTGGGACTGGGTTTTGAATGGGAGGAAGGGCTGCCCCACAGGGAGGGCTCTTTGGGACAAGACCCATGCATCCAGACACACTCAGCCACCAGATCCGTTCTCCTTCCCCAGCTTGCTCAGGGCTGGGGCAGCTCTCGTGCTTTTCCCTCTGCAGGGCAGCGTGGCTGGAGCTGGCAGCAGAGCACCAACGGGTGCTTTGGCCGGAGGTAATCAAGCCTTGCAGGCAGCTCCTGGCCAAAAGATAAGGCTGCATGTGGCTGACAGGCTGCTGTGAGGTCAGTGCCACTGGCCAAGGCCCTGGGGAACTGGTCAGGCCGGTTCCCAGAGCCAGGCAGGCTGTGAGAGCCCTGCCCACTCCATGCACCCTGCCCTGCAGAGCAGCAGCCACTGGCATCCCAGGACAGGCACAGCAAGATCTGTGCATGGGCAGGACACCTGCAAAGCCAGCACAGGAGGCATTTGCTACCCCAAGGCATGATGCTGGGGGAGACCAGCCCCTGGCTGTGCTGCACCCACCATGGCTGGGTGCTCCTCCAAGTGCACAGGGGCCAGACAGCAGCTCCACTCTGCCCCCAGACTAAGAGCCAGGAGAGCAGATGGTTTGGCTGGAGGGCAGGGAAGCAGTGCCAAGGACTCCCATGGCTTCCTCCTGGTGCCCAGGCACAGCGCCCGCCTGACCTCTATCCGCACCCGGCACGGCCCCGCGCTGGCAGACTTTGCCCCGGGGCAGCGCAGGCAGGTGACAGGCAGGACATGAACCCGCCTTGCCCCTGCCTGTGCTGCACAGCTGCAAACTCCAGCACCCCCAAACCGGCTCCAGCACCCCCAAATCGGCTCCAGCAGGCACTTGAGTGCCCAGCTCCAGCCCTTCAACAGCACACGGGACGCAATGCAGCCGCACAGGGCTGACTCAAGCAGTTGGGTAGCAAGTCCTGTAATTGATGTCCTGTCCACAGCGCAGCAGCTCAGCTGGTTTCGGGTAAACTGTGCTTGAAACTACCCCGCCCAGAAGGGCTGGGGCAGCCTGGGCACCCAGCAGTTCCTGCGAGCACGTTTGCAGGGTGTGTGTCGAGCAGAGTGTTGTGAAGGGCCACGCTGGGGGAAAGCTCTCCCCTGGGATCACCCTCTCAGCAAGGCACAGCCCAGCTCCACCTGGGTGTGTATGAGGGCGACACAGTGCTGTGGAGGCCTCCAAAGCCCCATGGGGTATGCACCAAGAATTAAGAAATGCTACGAGTAGCGTGGAGGCAACAGGGAGCTCTCTGCTTCACAGGAATACTTCAATAAACAAGCACCTTTCCAGGCAGAGAACAGGCTCAACTCAAGCTGGACCCAGCCTAAACCCTCCTTCACACATGAGGGTGTCCACGGGACAGCAGGGGAGTGAGGGCAGGGCTAACAAGATGATGTTTATTCAACACTGCGCCCAGCTTGTCGCACACCCCCAGGAAGCCCTGAGATGCTAAATCAAGCAAGATGCCTGCAGAGACTTGTGGGAAGGTGTGAGCTGCAGGAACCCAGAGCTGCAGCTCTCCCCTCCTGCCATGCTAGGCTTGCAACATATCCACCATGCCTGAAGTCCCTCTGCATGGAGCAGCCATGCAGTGGGAGATGCAGGCTGACTCACATAGCCTTGGCCCTTGCCATCCTTCTCACAGGGGAGAAGAAGCAGCATCCCTTGCTCCTGCCAGCCTCACCTGCAACAGGCTGTGCAGGGTGAGGATTTACAGGATTATTTTAATTACCAAGTTAAAATTACTCATTAGCTCTCATCCCACTGGTGCTGTGGCAGGAGGCAGGCAGGGGCTGTCCTGTCCGCACAGGACTTGCAGCAGTTTGAGCTTCATGGCTGTTTAACCCCTGCCTGCCTGTCCTGCACCTGGCTCCAGACCAAAAGTACATCGAGGGCTCAGAGCAATAATCCTCCTAAGAGCTCATCTCCCATCCAGCCAGATCCTGCCACAGGAATGGCAGGAGGAGACAAGGAGAAGCCCGTTAGCTGGTTCGAGGAGAGTGCCCTGAAAGCTGCCATGAGCTGCCTGGGGCAGAAGCAGGGCTGGATGCCCACCCTTTCCCTGTTCTCCAGTGGTCCTCAGTGTGTCGGCCTGGCCAGCAGCCACCCAGGCTCTGAGAGACCATTGCTTTCCAAACTGGAGCAGCCCTTGGGAGAGGCACTCGAGTGCAGAGCACCCAGCCTTGGCAAGGCGGTGCAAAAGCCCTGCTCTCCCTGCCGCACCCTCCGGGCTTCGTGATGCACGCACGGCACTCACTCCCCTGGCCCCTGACACACTGACCTCAGAGGCACTGCACAGCCAGGCTGAACCATAACCACCCCCCTGCACCCCACACAGCCGGGACGTGCCCACCCCACCCGCCTGCCGGAGCGCGGGAGCGGCCGGGGCTGCGCAGCCTTACCGGACGTAGAGCGATCTCTTCTCGCTTGTCCGCAGCGAGCCGGAGCCAGAGCTCATGCTGCTGTTCATCATCTGCTCCCGCAGGTCGTGGATCTTGGACTCGAAGCGGCTGTACTCTGCGGGGACAGGGCTGGTCAGTGCGGGCACAGCTGCCCCCGGGCTGATCCCCGCGCCCAGCCAGGCCTGCCCAGGAGGCATCTCGCCCGCAGCCTGTCTGTCCCCGCACAAGAGGGAGGGCAAAGCTAAAGAGGTTGCAGAACTCTGCAGGAGTGCAGGCAGGGCATCTGGAGCAGGCAGGGCTCCAGCTGTTCCCAAACCCACCACAA
The DNA here is from genome assembly GCA_013397115.1 of Edolisoma coerulescens. Taxonomy (NCBI): domain Eukaryota; kingdom Metazoa; phylum Chordata; class Aves; order Passeriformes; family Campephagidae; genus Edolisoma; species Edolisoma coerulescens. The sequence goes on from VWZW01005597.1 coordinate 136,827, forward strand.
CTTCCCACACAGCAGCTCAGGCAAGGGCTGCTGTGACCTCCACTGCTGCTGAGCTGCAGCTCCATGAGGGAAGGGCTGGGCAGGACTTGGCAAGCTGCTGACCTACAGAGCAGTTCAAAACACGCAGAGAGAGCGAGAGCCCCTCCAGGAGACCACTGCCCACCAGCTGGAGCAGCAAGACACAACCGCAGCCATTGGGGAGTGCCCAGCTACCGCTCTGCTGGCAGCAAAGACCTTCTCCCCAGCCGGAATGGGGAAGGGGAGGCAAAACACCAAGTCCCTGCCCTTGGCAGAGGAGCAGGGAGGAGGAATTCACCTTTTGCTTCTACATCCCAGCAGCAGAGACGTGCAGGAAGAGCTGGGGAACTCTCCAGAAGACACCAGCACCTTGGTGCCAGGCAGCTGGGCAGGAGCAGCCGCCACCCCAGCACTCGCCACCGCACCAGCCCGACCTTCAGCCGGGTGTAAAGGTCGGGCTGACACACCGAGGGTGGAGGCACCAGGCCTCCCTACCCAGGGCCGAATGAGGAAAGTTTAACTGAGGCTCCAGGAAAGCTGCCGGCACTGCCACAGCCCAGATTTCGCCTCACACCCTTGATTTTGTCCCTTGGGCACATCCTGCAGTTACAGGTGAGAGAGGACCAGCCTCATCTGTGCTGTAAGACTTGCCTAGAAAGTCCTGTCCACATCCCAGTGGTTTAGACGTGGCTTGGGTTTTAATTCTGGGGAGGGGAGCACAGCAGCTCAGCTGTGGAGGCAAGCGCTCGCTGCAGAGCAGAGCCACAGCTGTGCTGGGCCTGTGGAGCCACATCACAGGGGGGGAGCAGCAACACTTCTCAGAAATGCTCTGTGGGCTTTGTTTGGGAGCCAGCCCCTCTCCCATGGACTCTCAGTGCAGACAAATGCAGCATTGGGGTTATGGGACAATGCAGCTGCAGCTCAGCATTTCCTGACTCTCCAGCCCTACAGCCTGGGTATCCCCCTGCTACACCCAGTTGCCAAAGATACATTTTTACTTAAAGACTGGAAAAAAAAAAGGGCAATACACACAAAAACTGCCAAGCGGCACACAGAAACTCCACGTGAAGCTGCAACGCTGGGCAGGGTCAGTTGCTTCATGTGGAGATCAGGAGAACCCCTGGCTGCCAAGGGGTACCCACTGCCTCACTTGCCTTCCTGCTGGCAGAGGAAAACACAGATGCAGCAAGGCAAGGACGATGCTTATTTTACAAGAAAACTGAATTCTGACACCAAAGCAGCACCAGGGTATTACAGAGCTCTCAGCAGAGGGAAGAGAGCTTCATCCCACTCCACATCTCTTGCCCCACACAGCTCATTCTGCCCTGGAAGAGCTCACAGAGCATGGGAGGCTTGAATCCCAGAGGAGCATCTGTCAGAAGTGGGTACAGCTTCTTCATAAACCCTCTTTGGTACAGAAGGGCTATTTCCCCCAGAAAGCACCACTACAATCCTTGTCCCCAGCCAGGTCATCGCAAATCCTGCTGGGGGCACAGATTCCCTGCACACCCCACACTGAGGGGACCACTGCTCCTGCTACACAGACTCACATTCCTCCCGCAACACTCTTCTCCACCAGAAGTGTGGAGGATACACTGCCTGGGATTGGACAGGAAACACAGGGCAAAAGGAGTTTTCTCCACCCCTAGCATCAGGGTGGGGGTGTTGGGAGGACAACTTGTGGGTGCCACTGCCCTGCCAGAAGCGGCATATGCATCCTCCTGCACGCAGCCCAAAGTTCTCAAATGTCCCCATTTCAGCTGGGGCACTCCATGGGAAGGGACTATCCCAGTTTTGCTGGAGTGGCCACGCTGCTTGGAGGGATGGGAAAAGCCCACTGATACGACAGGAAGCAGAAACCAGGCTGGTTGTGGCAAACTGAAGGACACAGGGGCTGCTCTGGCTTTAATGCCCAGAGAGCAAACGCAGTCCTGCCCTAGGATGGGTCTTCCAAGGAGCCACCAACCCACACTTGCTCCAGCTGTGGGAGGGCACAGAGTGGAGGAGCAGCCAGCCCCAAAGCAAACCCACTGCCTCCCTCCCAGAGCATGGGAGGCAAGGCTGAACGAAGACTGAGCAAGAGGTACTCCCAGGTGCTACTGGCACCCTCTTAACTGCACATTAGAACAGTCTCTGAGACAATTATCAGCAGATCACCCCCACCAAGCAGTGCTCCTGCCTTTGCTCCCTAACTTAGGGCCACCTCCACTCTGCACCTGGACTCTCTGTAAGGAGATCTCCTGTTGAGCTGAAACCTTCCCAGGAAGCTTGCCCAGGGTGCAGCGGGGAGGTGAGCCAGGGCTGATCCCCACAGTGTTCAACACGTTCAGGACACGCTTATCAGGACTGAAAAGTATGTAACAGGTGAGCCGGCACCTCTTGCCGCGAGTGCCATCGCAGCGCTGCGCCGTGTGCCAGGATGTTTGCTCTCCTCACTCAGCAGCTTGATAAAAACACCACTGTACCCTCCCACTGCTTTTCCCTTTCCCGGGTGTGGGTGTTCCTAGAGCTGGGCCTGATTCCGTCCCCTGGGGTGAGCTCCATGCTGGGAGTGGAATCCCTGAGTGTGCACGCGCTGCAGACCACTATCAACAGATCCCTGTCTCCTGCCTGCCCCAAGGATCCCAGAACCAGCACATGTGTGTGACACACCTGCAAACACGCCCAGCAGAGCCAACAAAGCAGTGGGTCTGCATCTGGGCACCAGGAGACAGCACAAAGGGGAAGGCATTGGCATAGAGGGGAGCTCCATTGGAAAGCAACTCCTGAGTACACATAAAGCCCTGTATCCAAACACTTCTGCCCAGGCCCAGGCTGGGCCACCAGCAGAGCCCAGAAATGCTCAGTCACAGGTTTCAGCCCAGCCACCTGCAAAAACTATGCACAGCTTCAGCCCAGCATTTAGCACCCTGACCCCAGACACCTTCCCTCTGCACAGACACCTCCCTCCGCAGGCCCAGGAAAGCAGAAGGAAGCACAGCCATAGGGAACACTCATAAGCTTTTAGAACTCATTGCACAGACCTGGAACTTCCCTTTGAACAGACTGGCTCAGAGAAATGCCATAATGCGAGTTTTTGTCTTTTCAGGTGAGGAATATCAAGGCTTTGTTGCATGGGGTATGAGGAAGGGGAATTGCCAAATCCAAGCGCTGGTGATAGCAGCAGGCAAAGGTCAGGGGTAGAAGTGCTCAGAGGGAATGGACCTCACAAAAACTCAGAAACCATCACTCCCCCCCTGCAACAGCATGCAGCAGTGGTCAAAGGTGCTGGTGCTCAGAAGAAAGGGAGGACAGCAGCTCCTCTTTCTAGCCTTTCTTGGTTTGGTCTTTGCTTCTTTTCCCTCCTAATGCCTGGCAGGACACCACACGGAGGGCCCCTCATCCTCCAAGACCTGCACAAGCAGCCTCTCTGCCCCCTTGGAGCCCCAGCGGGGTCAGACACGGAGCACACTGCACTCACCCAGCACCCCAAGGCAAGCCCTGCCCATGCTCGGGTACGAGAGACAGGTGCCATCCTCTGCCTCCCCTTTCCACCAGCATCTCCTCCTTTGGCCATCCTACAATCCAGCTCTCCTGCTCTTTCCACAGCCACGAGGAACATAGAAAAGGCAAGCATTTGAGAGAACATGGCCCATCGAGGGGACCCAGCCTCACCCACACCCAGGGCTCACACCAGGGAGATCTTTCTCCACGACTCCCAGCCCTTCAAGCCTCTGGAACACTGAAGGCAACTTCCAAGATACAACAGCCTGTACCCCACAGCCACAATGCTGCCTCCCGGGATGGCTGCAGCCCCCGTGCAGGGTGCTGCTGCCCACACATGCCAGGAGCCATCACAGACATGGGAAGTCACCAGCTACAACACACTGACATTTCCGCCTCGGTCTAAAGGGGTTTCAAAACATCTTGTCCAGTTTGACATTTAAGAACCACTCTTGGTTGGTGTCTTTGCCAAATCTCAAGTGGCAAAGGGAGCCAGAAATACGAGAACACTAAGTGCTTCCTGGAAAGAAAGAAAAAAAAAAAAAAGCCAAAACAAACAAACCCCACACCCACAGCACAGCCCTGAGCAGCACCAAAGACTCCGCACCCCAATGGCCTCTGCCACGGGATGGAGGAGGAACAGCGGAGACAGGGACCAGCAGGACATTGCCCAGAGATGCCACAGAGGAGGCACCAGATGAAGGGCATGACTAGGGTGGGACACTGGCCTCCTTGGAGAGAACCAGAATTGCAGGTGGAGAAAGCCAGTGGGGCCCAGGAGAAACACCTTTTCCAGCGGCCGGGAGCGGCTGCAGCCCAGCACGTGCACGGTGCCGCCCCGGACACGGCCGCAGCCCCGGGTCAGCCCCGGCCCCTCGCTGGCCGGCGGGGCACCCTCCCAGCGCTCGCCCTCCCGGCCCACGGGCCACGCTCCAGCGCTGCCGCCCAGGGAAGCTTTGTGCAGGCAGCTGCCGGCTCCCTTCCCGCTACCCCTGGCTGCCCACCCCGGGACCACCAGCCCCCGCCGCTGCCGAGGGGACCGGAACCCAGCGATAACGAAAGGCTCGGGGTGGCGC
>VWZW01005597.1:144693-160288 GCA_013397115.1 Edolisoma coerulescens
AGAGCCATCACTGTGCCACTGCCACTGCCAAGCCACCACTGTACCACTGCCAAGCCACCACTGTGCCACTGCAGAGCCATCACTGTGCCACTGCCAAGCCACCATTGTGCCACTGCAGAGCCACCACTGTGCCACTGCCAAGCCACCACTGTGCCACTGTCACTGCCAAGCCACCACTGAGCCTTCACTGTGCCATTGCCACTGGCTGTGCCCAGCCTAAGCTGAGTTGCTCTTTCTGCTCTCTAGCCCACAAAAGGGAATGTTGGCACATGTGAGAAGGGACACCCTGGTGGGACCAGGGTCCCTGGTGTGTTTTCCAAGCACTGGGACTCAGTTCCTTCTGTGGTGCACTGTAATGGCACACAGCACTGCTCCTGCCTGTGGCATCATCCCCCAGTGCCCTGACAGCACAGAAGTGGCTACACCTGGTGAGGATGCAGTGCCAAAACAGGCTGTAGAACCAGCATTGATGGTGCCAAGACCAGTGGGAGAGGTGGGGTGGGGGTGGAAGGCAGTGCTGCACAGGTCACGGCGTGCAGAGGCCCCCAGCTGTGGCTGAGCACCAAGAAGTGAGAAAGCCCTGTGACAAAGATGAGTGCAGACACTCTCCAGGACGGCAGACCTGACAGCAGATGGCAAGTCAGGGTCTCCCACTCCAGCATCCACCACTGACCTGCAGAATGGGAGAATCTTGGACAAAGCTACTGCATCTTCCATTGTAGACACACCCCCAAAACCAGCCTGCAACCTTGTTCCAAACAGCAGAGCCAGCCCTAAGCCTAAATCAGGTGTTGGTCCCTAGAAATCAGCCTAAGCCCTACAGTCCTGGCCCTGGGGATACCACATTCAAAGCACTGGCCCCAAGGCTGTGACAAGAAGAGGGAAAGCTGTAAGAATCGGCTAGTAGAGCAGGACTTGCCAGGTCTTGCTCTCCCATCCTCAGCTTGAGGCTCTGGAGAAGTTTTATACCGCATTTAGGTTCAGAGCAATGTTCTCTTTGTGCTCCTCTTTATTTCCTGGCTTCAGGAAACAAACCCATTCATGCAACATAAAGGATTCTACCGGGGCAAAGGGGGCTGGCAGTCATTGAAATGGCACCTGAGTGCAGGTGGTTTGGGATGCTGGTCTCAGAGTGTGGGAGGAACCCCACCTGTTCGCAAGGCTGTGCTCCCCCTGGCCCTTCACCCCCAGCCCAGCTCCACCTGGGGACATCCTGGGAGCCTGTGGCACTGCTGGATGGCACCATAAGGGCAGAGAACACCTTGTATTCCAGGTATTGTAAAAGAAGCAAGAGAACGAAGCTGACATGCAGTTGTGTAAAGCTTGTGAAAGAGTAGGAGAGGGAATGCAAAGGGAGGGAATGCAGCAGCCAGGGATTGACACAACAGCGCTGGTTGCAGGGGGGTGAGCACAGAGCTCATTACGGGGACCTCAAGCATTGCACCGTGCACCTACAAATGGCCTTTCGAGGCTCTGCACTGGCAGTGGGGATGATGCCCAGCCACCACAGAGGGAAAGTGAGGGAAGAGACGGAGCGTGAGAGGGATGCTCACGCCTGGTACTCACCTGGTGAAGTCATCGTCTCCGATCATGTGCCGAGGGATAGGCGAGTACCGGGACGGAGTCACCTGGGCAGGGATGGGATAGGCAGGCTTGCTCTCAACGCTGCCCAGGTAGCCCAGACTGGAGTTATGGCTTATGTGGTTGTCAGCCAAGGCTGAGAAGGCTGCAGGGGAGGAGAAGGTCATCAGGAGCAGAAATCCACACACTATGAGGACACGGAGACCAGCCCAGCCCTGCTACCCACCCCAACACGCCCAGTGCCCCACAGCCCCGCGTGCCCAGCCGCTCCTCAGTGGCCAGCGGCCAGCGGCGTACGTACTGCTGGCGTAGTCGGGGGGCGCGTACATGTCGTTGAGGTGGATGTTGCCGGGCTTGGCCACTTTCAGGTACACCATGTCAGAGGTGTTCTTCAGGGCGGCCACTGCCTCCTCGTGCCGCACGTCCTGCAGGTTTGTGTTGTTCACCTGCCGGAGGGAAAGGGCTGGGTGACACGTCTGAGCAGCAGGGCAGCGACCAGGGCAGCCCTGCGGGAGTGGTTTTCCACAGGGGAGGTGCCCCAGCAGCTCCAGAGGCATGGTCCTATCACCTTGGGTTTGGCCCTCCTGCCTGCAGCCATTACTGTGCCTGCCCTCCCACAGCAACACCCCAGCAGGAGCCCCAGGGAAGAAGTGTGAGGCTGCTGGCAGGACGGGTGCTGGGGTTCAGGATCAACACTGTGTCACAGCAGAACCTGTTCAGCTTCACCTCGGAGCTGGCTGTGGCCATGGCACTTACCGCAAGCAGCCGGTCCCCAATCTGCAGGCGCCCGTCCTTTTGGGCAGCACCTCCCTCGATGATCTTGGTGATGTAGATGCTGTTGTCCCCAGGGATGTGCTGGTTCCCGATGCCCCCTGCAATGCTGAACCCCAGGCCTGAGGGAGAGTGAGAATGCAGGTGAGGGACAGACAGACAGAGAGAGTCCTGGGCTGGGACCACAGCTCCTGTGCCCCACTGGGCTTTGCACCCTGCCCAAACCCAGCAGGCAATGGGGCACCCCGCTGCTGCCTGGGGCCAGTCTGGCCACCGTGCACTGCACTGTGGGTCTGTCCCACAGCATTCCACACTGCTGGGTCACCCTGCAGCATCCTGCACTGTGGTGGTGCCACCTTGCATCCCACATCCCCCGTGAGGCTGCCCTGCATCTCACGACATCTCACACCGAGGGGTCACCCCACACTGTCCTGTGGGGCAGTGGGGCACCCTTGCCAAGCAAGCAGAGTGAGGGGTTCACCTTTGGGGCCCTTCATCAGGTTAACCTCCATGATGGTCTCTGGCGGGGGCTGCCGGCGGCGCACCACGAGCCGCACCACGGGGCCCGCTTCCTTCAGGGCCTCCACAGCTTTGCTGTGCACAACCTCAGAGACGTCCACGTCGTTCACCCGCAGCACGCAGTCGTTCACCCTGTGGGCACACGATGGCCCTGAGCATCCCTGGGGAACCACCAGCCTGTGCCACCCTCCTCTGGTCACCTCTGCCACCCTCCTCCGGTCACCTCTGCCACCCTCCTCCAGCCACATGAAGGACAGCTGCTCAAGCTGGCCAGATCCTGCCCTGCTGGGGTGGGAGAGGGGTCCCTCCCAAAGTGGGGAAGAGCAGAGCTGGTCCCTTTAGTGCAACCCTGATGGAGATGGGAGATGAGAAGAAAGGCTGGATCCCTGCCCTGGGCTGTAGCAGGACGGATGGGAGCAGGAGCCTGATACAGGGAGGAGAGGAGGGGTGGCTACAGACAGGAGGCTGGTGGCCAGGGATGGTGGACATCCCTGTCCTGAGGGGATCTGGCTGTGGGGAAGACATATAGGGGCCAGGGACCATGTCAGGAAAAGGGGTTAGGCCTAGAGGGTCCATGCAGAGATCCTGGGTGACACCCTGGCTGCTCCCCCAGCCCTGTACTCACCCTAGACGGCCATCCATGGCTGCCGCTCCCCCGGGGATGATCTTGGTGATGAAGATACCCGGGTCATCTGGAACATGGGGGTTGTCGATGCCTCCCGCTATGCTGAAGCCGAGGCCGGAGTTGCCCTGTGGGAGATCAAACGTCGCGTCTTTCCCCCATGGGCGACTGCTTCTGCCAGCCCTCCCTAAATGGTTCCCCCCAGCCGTGGGACTGCCTGGAGCCCTTACAGCATCTGTCACACCCCGGGGTGCCTGGCTCGGGGGACAGAGGGATGCTGGCCCGAGGAGAGGCCGGCGTTCCTCAGCTGAGTGCTCGGCACAGCAGCGTGGAGCACGGAACAGATGGAGTGGGAGAGTGGGAGCCGCCGAGGACCTCCCTCACCACCGCGTCTCCACGGAGAGACTCTAAGGCAGGCGGGGAGCTGGGGGAAGAGGAGGTGGTCCTTGGCCGAGAAAACCTCCCCTTGCTGGCTGCTCCCCAGGAGGAGGCACCGATGCCGCAGCCTGCACAGAGCAGCGGGGATTGTGCCAGTCACCAGCATCCCACTCCTGCCCCTCTGCACCCTGGGATGTAGCCCTGGCACAGAGCCAAGCTGGGGACCAGCAACACTGATAACAAAATTTATGGGTTTGGGTGGAGGTAGCTATCAGGAGGGACTGGGCTCTCCAGTTCTGCCTCCTTTTCCTCATGGACATGCCTGGAGCATCACTTGAGCTTCGGCTGAATTATGCCTGGGGGGAATGCAGGGACCACAGCTCATCTCCAGGCCATTCCCGCAGCGTCTCAGGACTGAGTGGCTGTGGCCCTGTGCCGCCTCTCCCACTTGCAGGATCCTCATTAGTGACACACTCACAGGCGCTGCTTCCAGATCTATCCTTGATGCAAGTGGACAACTCCTGCCTTTTTTGCTCTGCCTTGAAAATCAGATGGCTCCTCGCCTTGTTTCCTCATGCAGAAGGGCTGACACTTAGTCACATACTATTGTGCCTGCCTCTCTCGTACACAAGTGGGCTCAGGCCAAGCTCTCCCGGCTGCCCATGGCCCCAGTGCTCAGTGGGATGATGATGGGGTTCTCTGCTCTTAGAGGGGACCTGTGGCTGGGAGGGCCACACTGGAACTCGGGCTCCCCGGGATAATTTAGCACCAACAGCCAGCTGGGGCTTGCACCTCTCCCCAGCAATTCTGCCCCAGCATCAGCTCCTGCAGCGATGCAGAGCTGACTTCATGATGCTCATGACACAGCACCAGGAGCCACCAATGCCTGTCGCTGTGCAATGCTCCCAGATGCTCTCTGGCCAGCTGGGATTTGGCTGGCATGTGACACAGAGGCATTCAATGGGAAAGGGTCTGAGGCTGCTCTCTTTCCTCTAAGCTGGATTCTGATTACCCTGTGCCTAGCTCAAAAAGCTCCTTACTGTCACAGAGACCCAGCTTGGCCACAGCAAGGCAGGTGAGATTGCAGAATGATCTCCAGCCATTCATTGTGCCTGTCTCTGGAAGGTCCTTTATTAGTTACAAAACCTGGAAATGATCTGGGAGGTGTTAATTTTAATTTTGATAAACCTCAAAAAGGAGTTCAAGGGATTTCTTAGCTGATATCAGTGTGGATGCCAGGGCAGCTCCTGCTGTGGACACATGTATGGTGGGTAAACACAAAGCTGTGTCCCTCTGCAGATTGTGTTTCTGCCATTATTGTCCCCCAAATGCTACTGCATTTACCTTTGTCTTTACAACAAAGACAAGGATTAATAACAGTGACTGACCAGCCTTTTTGGGGTACACTGAGGTCAATTTTGGAAGCCAAACACCCCAGAAAGGGGGCAGCCTCACCTGCAGGCAGCAGGGTGCTCCTCCTGCATTAAGACAGGATTGTTGGATCCCACTGGGGACCAGGTGAAGGGGAAGGACCTGGGTATGGTCCATGCTAGCCCAGGCTGCTAAGCAGTGAGATTTCCTCAGGGTTTCTTGCTGTTGGAGAAGGAATTGCTGCCTGGGGCTCTGAAATGGGGGCATCAATGAGCGTTGCCTCTCTGTGTGGTCCTGCCAGTTCTTCCCCTGTTCCCATTATGGGCCGAGGACAGAGGATGCTCTGAAGAATCCCTGAAATAAAGGCTTTTGCCTGTGACTTGGGCCCGGAGCAAGAAGCACTTAGCCCAAAAAGGAAGGATCCCCCAGGCTGGTTTCGTCAGGCACGCCGGGGAAGCGGTGGGTGAGGCGGCAGCCCCAGATAACCTTCCGTCCACCCACCTCTGTGATGCAGAGCCAAGGGAAGGAGGGAGATGACTAAAGGCAGAGAGGAACAGAATAATGAGCGATGCGTCTTCCCCTGCAATGCCGGCCACGCGGCAAGGCTGAGCCGCCTGGCACGGCAGGGAGGGGGAGGCAAGGTGTGCTGTGGAGAGCCGCGGGCAGCCTCCCACCACAGCCATTCCCAGCCAGCAGGGCTGTGCCTCTCTCAGAGTAAACCCTGGGCCAGCTTTTCCCGCTCCCTCTCCATCCCTCCACCCCTGCTGCTTCCTGGGCAGCAAGAAAGCCCTTCTTGCCCTGTGTGGTGCTGGCTTCCCCCTGGATAAACCCCACCCATGGGTGGGAGCTAATTTCAGCCACGGTTGGTGTGCTGCACACCATCACCTCTGTGTTGCCAACAAAGAAAAGGCTTGAGCAGGAGCTTCCCCCATTGTGGTTTGTTTTACTAAAAAATGTGTTCTTGCAGCTTAGCGTCCCAAGGCTGTGTACCCTAGAGTGACAGGGAGCCTGGTGGCAGGGTGGCTTCGGTCCCTGTGCCCATTGTGGGGTGCACCCACCTGCGTCTGCACAAGCAGAGTCCCCCACACCTGTGTTTTGTGACAAAGGCAATGACAAAGAGCCTCCCCCCATGCTCTGCACTGATGGGTTTGTGGGGGTGAGGGTGTGAAAGAGGGAGGCAAGGGAGAAGCTATCCTCCCTCCCTTCTGGAAGGGTGTGCAGGGAGAGAAGGGAGCAGCAAGCCCACCCTGGTGGGAGCCAGGCTGGCAAAGCAGGTGTGACACCCATGAAAGCCTCCAGAGAGAGCGGGGAGCAGAGACCAAGCTCTCCCCATCAGCTGTGCAGGGATGCGTGGGGGGCCGGCTGTGCCGGGGGGTGGGCGAGTGGGAAGAGGCTGCTGGTGGGTGAGTAAGGAGTACTTACCCTTTCCAAGACGATCTCCTCATATTTGAACATCCCATCACTGCCATTCATCTGGAGAGAGAGAGACAGCGTGTTACGACTCTCTGCTGGTCCTGGGGGAATTTGTTTTTCCCCTCTGACAGCTGAACATGAAGGATCCAACCTAAAAGCTGCACCATCACCGCTGAAAAAACCTTAAATGCAACTGCTCGAGCCTGCCCTGGAATTAAACCATGTGCTGCTTTTCTTTCTGGGCGTGAGCCAAAGCCCACTGACTTTAATGCACTTCTGTGCAAAGCCTTTATTCTCCCAGCTCATTTCTCCAGCCATGAAAAGGAACACAACCGAAGGCACAAAAAGAAATAACACCTTTGTTACGCAGCATACAATTAACCTCAGGAATTCACTGCTTGAGGAAGGGAAGAGAGGGGGTCGGTCCATTTAAAGGGAAAAAAATGTCTGTACATAGCAACATAATAAACACCTTCAGCAGCTTATATTTTTTAAATCTTTTCGTAGCATGACTGTATTAACAGGAAATTCAGAATAATTTATTCTACGAAATTAGTTGGGTGCAAAGGAAACAAGGTTTGAGAGAGTGGGGCACAGTAAGAGGTGAAAACATTGTGATGCCCTTATGTACAAAAATGGTGCAGCCTGTCTCAGTGCTGTACAACACACTGACCCCCACGCTTAAAGGTCTCCCATACCCAGAGTACCGAAGCAGAGCTCTTGGAAACATAATGAATAGAAACAAAAAAGGATGCAATTGTAGGCTGTAAAATGGTAAACATAGAATCAAAAAAAAAAGAAAAAAAAAATTTCCATTTTCCTCATAATCACCAATGCACAGGAACACAAGGCAGCAGTTTCACTCCAGGTCATCAGGATCAGGCCACAAACAGCTGCCGAGGTCTAACATTTAGCAAGATTTGCAATGCAATTGGTTACTGAAACATCCAACGCTCAACAGCAACAGTTTCAAAGAAAACTGAGTTGGAAGGGAACCCAAAGGGTTATGGAGCCCAACTCCTGTGACTGTGCCCTGCACAGTCCTCCCAACAATCCCACCATGTGCCTGAGAATGTTTTCCAAATGCTCCTTGAGCTCTGGCAGCCTTGGGGCCATTCAGTGCCCCACCACCCTCTATACAAAAAACCTTGTCCTCATGTCCAACCTAAACCTCCCCTGACACAGCTTTATGCCCTTCCCTCAGGTCCTGTCACTGAGCACCTGAGAGATCAGTGTCTGCTCCTCTGATTCCCCTCACGAGGAAGCTGCAGACTGTGGTGAGGTCTGGCTGCAGTCTCCTCTCCTCCAGGCTGAATAAGCCAAGTGACCTCACCCTTTCCTCACATGGTCTCCTTTAGATCCTTCACCACCTTTGTAGCCTCCTTTGGACACTCTCTAACAGCTTTATGTCCTTATATTGTGGCCCCAGGACTCGAGGTGAGGCTGCCCCAGCGTAGCAGAGCCGGACAATCCCTCCCTTGCCTGGCAGGTGATGCTGTGCCCGATGCACCCCAGGCCAAGGTTGGCCTTTTTGGCTACCAGGGCACACTGTTGACTCACATTTTTTTTTGAGGGGACTGAACTCAACCTCCTAATTTGAGTCACTCTGGGAAACCAGGGGTGGGACATGGGTAGTTCTGGATGACAAGGCAGAGGCAGTGGAACCCTGGACTCAGCAGGCAAACACCTCCCTCACTGTGCAGTCCTGCCTCTGCCTGTGGCCTCTGGACAACGTGCAGGGTTCCTCATCTGGGTTTTACACCCACCATTAACTGCTGGCTCACAGATCACATGGAGCCACTTTCTGTACACGCTCTGTATCCCAAACTGGAGCTGACATGCCTTTGTTTGGACACAGCCTCATGTGGCACCAGCATGCTGGTTGTGTCCTGCTTTCCCAGCTCCTCGCTATCTGCCCCCGCAGAGGCACAGCCCTGCCATCCTCCTCACCCCCACACTGCTGGGTCATTCCATGGAGGGGACAGCAACCATTATTGATGCTAAAGCCATCATCTGACACCACAGAAGAAAACCCAGCGAGGCAACGGTGAGGCTCTGTTGATAGGTAGGAAGAGGAAACACGAGTTTTTCTAGGTGGCAACAATCAGGGGCCCAGGTAGAGGAGCAGTTCAGCAGGACAGGATCTGGGATAGGGCTGTGCCATCTGTGACACACACCCCGTCATCCCCTGCCCCGGGAGGCCAAAGCAATCCCACACCCTGTACTGTGCTTCAGGGATGAGGCTGGGCAGAGATGGCAATGAGGCTCCAGGGAACACAGGCTGAGTGTGTTGTCCCTCCTTGGATGTGCTCTGTGCCTGGTGCCTCTCAGCCACAGGAAGATTTCAGGGGACAGTTCAGGGTTGGGACATCCATAGACTCCAATAGTAGGATGCTCAGATCCTCCCAGCACATTGAGAAAGGCTTTGGCCAGCTCTTACAGGAGGATCTTGCGGCAGAAAAGCAGCAGAAGTGGTGAGATTAACCCACAGCAGGATCCCTGACAGCCTCAGAGGGACAGGGACACGTGGTCAGTGCCACCTTCTGCCACAGGGCTGTGTCCCTGTGGGCACAGGGGTATTGCTTCCCTTGCCACAGGTTCTGGCACGGGCTGCCTTTCCCTCCTCTCATCCTCCCTTACTGACTAATGCTAAATGCAGCCAGCTCGCTGGCCCGTGCCGCCCCCACAGCCTCCCCCAGCACAGCCTCCCCCAGCACGGCCTCCAGCCCATCCCCTCTCTGCAGTCGGTACCCCGGTGCGTGGGGCGCGGCGGCGGCGCCTCTCCCCGGCTTTCCAGCAACTCGGATTCCTGGCACCCTTTGCTACTACACACGTTGTCCTCTCTGCTTTGGCATTCAACACAGTTGCCACCCAGCCAGCCATATGCACACCCACGGCCGCAGAGGAACAGCGTACACATCCCTCCGGGGTGGGGATCTGCAGAAAACTGTGACAATCTGTGAGCCGTGGTGAGAGCCAGCCCCGCCGAGGCAGCGGCCGCTGCCAGCGGCACCCGGGCTGCACCCACACCCCAGCACGCAGACCCCGTCAGACACCCCGGTGCTGCCAGGCAGGTGAGGCTGGGATAGCCCCGCTCCCCAAATCTCCGGGCTGCCAGTGCTGAGCGGGGTTTTGCGCCGCTCCCGGAAAACCGGCGGTGTAGGTGCTTGCTTGATGAGGCGTCTGCTGGGAGCAGCCTGCGCCGGCCAGGCGTGCTGGGGTCAGCCAGGCCTGACCGTGAAGTTTTAGCTCTAATTAATGTTTCCAAAATTCACGCAATGGAATGCCAGTTAATTGTATAAGGAAGCCAAATGAAGAACTTAATATATACCACGTAACCAAGGGAACAAGCCAACAAAGCAAACGTTCCAGCGTCGGAAAATCAAATAGCAGTCACTGACTGACGGCAAAAACCTCCCCATGATACCCACCAGAGCTGCCATGACCTGGCTCTGCCGCAGGCTGCTCCCCCTGTCCTTCCCCAGTGCCCTGTGCTCCTCCCCAGCTCCTGTTTGGGGCCATCTCCAGTGGGAAGATGCCTGGCTCCATCACCTCCAGGCAAGGAGAGCACACCACACCCTGCTCTCCTCTCCTCGTGTAACACTTGCAGAGCTGACAGGAGTGTCAGGGGCTAATTAGCTGTTCCCAGCATATCCTGATCCTAAGCATGGTTTCTCATGGAAAAGAGTAAAGGTATTTTTTTTCCAGGCTCTTCCCATGCAACAAGCCCACCTGAGGGCTCAGGAAGAGGTGCCTTTACTGGCCCTCTCCTCTTTGGAGCAGGAGGGAAATAGCTACCGATGATGGCATTTAGATCATCAACAGAAGGCTGCAGAGTTAACACTCATTTGATAAACAGAAGAGCACACACCTTCCAGAGCTACTGCAAGCTGTCTGCAGGCTCTGCCAGCCAACACCGCAGCAGTGGACATGGAACACCCCTTGCAATTTGCTAGAGAGTAAGGGTTTGAGGTGGGTTTTTTTTGGGGGGGGCTTGTTTGGTGCTTTTTTTTGGTGTGGTTTTGCTTGTTGGCTTGTTTTTTTTTAAATAAAAAAGAAGGCCAGATTTAGAAGACAAAGATTAGGTTCCTCAAATGCAACCCAGATAGCCAACCAGGCTGCAAGAGGAAATAACCTGCAGGAAAGATAACACTGCTCACAGCCCCTTTTGGAGCAAGATCCTGCCCATATCCTGTGCTTAGGACATGATGAGGACGAGCACTGGGACCTGCTGGTGGAGCAGCTGCTTATCGAGATAATGGAGAGAGTCTGAAGAGCCAACCCTTGGTTGTGCCAGCCAGCCCTGGGTGTGGAGGACACCTGGTGATGCCCCACACCCGCCCCAGCACGGGCAAAGGGGAGCAGCCCCGTGCCAGGGCAGCGGGTGCAGTGGGCACCTCCCCGCTGGCACGGGCACCGCCAGCGCTGGCAAGGGAGAGCTCTCCCTGCCTGCACATGGCAGGGGGCCCAGGGAAAATAGGTCAAGAGCTCCCTCCCTTCACCTCCCCGCGTCCACGCGTCCTGCCGCAGCGCTGAGACCTACTGACTCTCTTCCAGCTATCCCCTGGCCTCAGCCCCCTGGTGAGCATTGCCCACGGTGCTGGCCTTGTGCACAGAATGAATAAATGCCCTATTTCTGGTCAGCCTTTTGCCAGAGGGCTGCGGGGACCAACCTGCTGAGCTCGGGCAGAGTGAAGGGGTTTGCAGCCTGACAGCCCCAGCAACAGCTGGCAGGACACCACAGCCATGCTGCCTGCAGGAACTGGCAGTGGGATGTGCCCTGGCCAGCTTGGGAACAAAGTGTGAGGGACTCACTGGCTGAGATCAGGCCTGGAAAGCACTTGTCTTCCTCACACCTGGCTTTTAAACAACTGAAGAGGTGATTGCACCTCACTGCTGGGCAAAGAGGCACCAAATCAGGCTCCAAGGACCCAGACTCTGAAACCTTCAACTCCTCAGGGGCTTTGGAGTGACTTTTCCTGCTCATTTTGGGACTGCCTGGCAGCAAGAAGTTGTTTTAGCTTCAGAGAGGCAGCTCTGAAACGCAGAGACCCCATCTGCCACGGGAACTCTGTTTCCAATTCTCCGTCTCCCCACTATGGACATGCTGGGCGAAATACATCAAGATGTGAAACTGTGAGCATCGACCTGGAGCTGGCATGGGTGATGCCCTCCAGCACCCTCCTTATCCTTCAAGGGATACTTTTAATACTGCAGGCATTTTATAATGGGTTATTTGGGTTTTTACACCCTGGGGGTGCTGGGCTCTGCTCAAGCCACAAGCTGAGCCCCAGCCATCCCAGTCCTGCAGCTCCTACCTTAGGGTGCTGCTGGTGCTACATGCTCCTGGGGATGGAAGTGGGTGGACGGGGACATTGAAATGCAGAACAGACTTCCTGATAAACAGTCGGGGCCAAATCCAGCCCAGCAGCCAGTCCAATGCAATCAATGGAGCTAGAACAGGAAGGAACTAGACTACATCCATCTGTTTATCATTAAGGAAAGCACTGAATAGTTAAGTAATTAAAGACTGGAAGATGTGACTTTAACCCTTCCAAATACATACTGTACCAACAGGCATCACCTTTTGGGTTTGTAAAAACCCCCATGCCTCCAGATTTGGCATTTTGGAGTTCGCAGCAAGCTCCCGGTGTGGCTCCTTTGCTCACCTGGGAAACTGCTGAGGTTTTGGGGGTTGTTTTCTCTGAAGCCTGAGGAATCCAGCACTCCAGAGAAGGAAAACATGGAGCAAGGCCTGTTTCCTGGTATAACATGAAGTAGAAGGCAAGAGAGTTTCCAGGCTGGATGCTGAGAGGAAACAAAGTGAGGTGTCTCCCCTGCTCTGGGCACCTCCAGGCACCCCAGTGGTGGCACACACCAGATCACAGCCAGCAGATCACAGCCACAACCTGGTGGCCCTTTGGACCCCTGCAGGACAGTCGCTCTCAGCATGTGCTGCTGAGGTTGGATGGATGGGATCAGTGACTGCCACCCCCAGCATGATGCTTGCACCTGTCTGGGGTGCAGAGCAGCCCCTGAAGCCCGGCCAAGGTGCAGGGAGAAGGTGTGGACAGGGATATGGAGGTGGAGGGAGAGGGAGGGATGTGAAGTTTATGAGCTGGAGTAGAGGGAGGCAGCCAGGAGGGCAGGAAAGTGGAGTGCACTGCAATGGAAGGAGGGGTTGCTGGCCTCTGCAGGGCTCAGGAACCTGCTCAGGGTGACAGAGCCTGTCCTTGGCCCTTGGGCTCACCTCTCATTGCCCTTGGGCACACAGGCAGGGAGGAGGGACTGGCACGGATGGAGGGTGGCAAAGGAGGCAGTGCTGGTGCCTGCAGCGATGAGTGGGCAATGTTCCTCTGAAGGTGTAACATTTTCTACTGAGGGAGGGTACAAAACAGATGTGAAAGCAGACTTTCCATCCAGGAATACGTCCCTGCCCTGCCCTGCTCACAGCACACTTCTCACTTGCTCTGTCCAGCCCTATGGTGGTCCCTTCCCTCCAGGAGACATTGCCTTTTTCCAGTTCCCTGCAGAACAGCCAGGAGAGTGCAGACAGGGAGCTGCACGTGGCACTGCCCTGCAGCCAGGGTGCCCAGCACAGTGAGAGAACCTCCAACCCACAAACCCCCTGCCATGCCATGTGTCTGGGCAAGGTAACCTCGGGGGACAGCAGCTCTCCTCTGCCACATTCATAGGAGGCTGCTGGACCCAGGACCACCACGCTGAGAGATGCACAACTGCCTTCCTCCCCAGGGTCAGGTGGCTTTAATTCAGGCTTAATTAAACCATACAGCCAGGGTTGGAAGGGCCTCAGCCAGGCTTTCCTTCTTTTCTGTAGCCCTTCTCAACCAGCCCAGTACAGCTCTGATGTGCACTGACCCCACCACAGGCTGTGGGCTGAGATGTGCAGTTTTCTGTGAGGGAAAGTCAACCCCCAGAAGTCACCTGTGGCCCACTACCCTGACTCCAAAGATGAAACAGTCCAGCTCTGAGTCCTGGTGCTGCTTCACTGCTGTGGAAGGCAGCTGAAGTTTGATGCATCAGAAGCAAAGCAGATGCAAAGCACCCAGCCCTGGCAAGCTGTTACCTGGGCTCCTTTGGGCAAGAAAGGGAAGCACCCCACAGGCACAGAGCCAGTGCTGCTGGCCAGAAACCCATGCTGGCCACCCTCCTCCCTTCATCCCCTCAGCAGGAATGAGTTACAAATGTTCTGGGGATGGATGCAGCAGGATGCAAACCCCGTCTGCAACAAACTGAGGAGGAATATCTTGTACTACACCAGGAGTGCCAAATGCACTGTGGCTGCAAACACACTCACCAAGTACTGCTCAGCTGCCAGGAGCTTCCAGTGGGAGAGGAGCAGCATCTGATGGGCCCTGCTGCCCTGAGGACTGGTGAGTGTGATGCCAGCAAGCACCCAGAGAGCCCTGTAGCCCTCTTGAGGGGCCAGGGCTGCCTAAGGAGGTTGAGGCAGTGCAGGAAGGTAAGGGATGCCCCAGCAGAGCCTCCCAGCCCCCTGCATGAGAGGCAGAGGAAATAGCTGTATGATCAACCCTGAACACAACCAGCCTGGATCCCCAGCTCCTCTGCTGAGCCCTTTGGCCTTGCACCTCCCTGTGCTGGAGTCCCCAGCATCGCTTGCTGCTGGCCTTGGTTCTGCGCAGTGTCACCCAGCCCCAGCAAGGTTTGGGGGTGGGATGAGCTGTGGGGACGTGGCGTGGGTATCAGGCTCCTCTGCTGCCTTACCAGGGCCTCCTTGAGCTGGAAATGTCTTTCCTGCATTGTGCTGAGCAGGGAAAATGCAGCACTCGATCAAAGGAAGCAAAACGAAACCGGGAGACTTACAGAGAGCCCTTGTTCCAGCGAGTCTGTATTCACCATAATGGGAGCGGGGTTGGCCTGTGAGGAGACAAAAGTGGGATGTCACCAAGCTGAGCGATGAACCCAGCCCTTCGTGGTGCACTGCCTCTCCCCTGGCCATGCCAGCACAGACCCTCCAGGCCAGGCAGCAGAGAGAGATTCAGGAAGGGCTCTGCTTGTCCCTCCTCCAGGTGTCCAACAGCCCTGGGACAGGAGCAGGGCCACAGCATAGCTCTGGGCATCAGTCCTGTCCTCAGACCTGCTGTGTCCCAGACACCCCATGGCCTTGGCTGCTGGGAAGGAGATAGGGAAGACTGGAAACTCTCCCAGCCTTGTGTCAGACTCCCATTAGCACCAAAATTTACGTGGAATTCACACTAGTGAAGGGTTAGGAGATAGGAGGAGTAAAGAAAGAAGTCCTTTTGAGGGAGGTCAGCAGACCAGGCCTTCAAGCACCTTCCAACAGCTGCTGTTCCTTTTAAGCACAGGGCCACCACGCCCTGGGAGAGGTGACAGCATTTGGTCCCTTATCCTCATCACTCCTGGGGTAAACCCTCTGTCCGGCAGCCTCGGCTCATCCTCCACAGCACCACAGACATCCTCCTGTCCTGAAGGGCTCCCCGTGAACCTCTCTCCGGGTCCCTCCTGCTGGGCTGCCCTCTGCCCCTCGGCTCGCAGCACATGGCAGGGCAGACACACGTGCAGAGGGCAGCTCGGGCAGGCAGGGCAGGGAGGCAGGGACGGAGGAACGGAGGGCGGGTCTCCCAGGAGAAGAGGATGGGCGAGGACACAGCGCCGGCGGCCGCAGGGGCGGGTGAGGCCAGAGGAGGGTAGGGTCGGGACGGGACGGGACGGGACGGGACGGGACGGGACGGGACGGGACGGCTGGAGATCAGGGGCGGCCGAAGGAGGGACAGGACAGGACGGCCGGAGCAGCCGGAGGGATGGGGCAGGCGGAGGAGAGACGGGACGGGACGGGACGGGATGGTCGGAGGAACCGGGATGGGACGGCCGGCGATCAGGGACGAGGGCGGCCGGAGGAGGACCAAGGGCGGCAGGAGGGCCGGGATGGAAAGCGGG
>VWZW01005597.1:160349-172652 GCA_013397115.1 Edolisoma coerulescens
CCGCGGAGCCTCCCCGGCCTCTGGGAGGGGGCGGGAGGGAGGGGCGGCCAAAAGAGAGAAGCGAAATCGCAAGGCTGACGTTCCTCACCGGCACACAACGGGGAGTAGTGCAAAGCCGGGAAGGTCAGCGGTGAGCTGGAACTCGCTTCATCATCCCAAGGCTCGTGAGGAGAACAAGAGCCAGAGTGAGACACGCGAAGAGACAGGAGCTGCCGGGGGAGGTGAAGGGAACCGTCTGCCTTAGGGCATCACGAACATCAGAGTCAGCAACCAGCGAGTCCAGGTGTGGGCTAGTGAAACAACTACCAGGGACCACTGTCTGTCCATTAACAGGGGTGTGGGACCACACGGCCCAAGAGCCTCTGTGAGCCCGTGATATTTTCACAGGAGCCAGCTACTTCCTTACTGCCCTTGTCTGGGTTTACCCGTCCCTGACTGAGACCAGCCCCCTCCCATAACCCAGCACGGCAGTCCCCACCATGTCCTGTTTTAGCTGACCCTATTTCTAGACTATTCACTCTCCTCAATTAGTGGATGGGAGAGTCAAGGGTCAACCAGACTGTGGTTTGAATCCTGCCCTGCAAGGTTCTGCTCTCATATGGATGGAGCAGGAGGTAGTTAATTTGATTTATTCAGATGCTTTCTGATCTTTCCTGCAGCTGTAACTATTGGTTACAAAACCACAGTTTTTATGGCAATTAATTCTCTAACTCAGGCAAATATGACCACTTCTAAGCACTCCTGCCAAACCCCTCCCCCACACAAAAGAGAATCACAATTTTCAGGTCCAGTGTCTTGGGATCTCCAAGG
Source organism: Edolisoma coerulescens (assembly GCA_013397115.1). Classification (NCBI taxonomy): domain Eukaryota; kingdom Metazoa; phylum Chordata; class Aves; order Passeriformes; family Campephagidae; genus Edolisoma; species Edolisoma coerulescens. The sequence continues at coordinate 161,160 of VWZW01005597.1, forward strand.
CCCAGAAGCAATGTTAAACTGGGAATATCCCCTCTCTGGCAGTACACAGTCCTTGTATTTAATCCAGATAATTTGAGAGATAGACTATATTAAACCTGGCAGTGGCTTTTATTAGTCCCCAGTGCAATTCTAGGAAGGGATTCCACATTTCAAGGCAAAAAAGAAGCACTTCTACTGCCAGCAATTAACAACCGGTAGCACATCAAGGCTTGAACATCCAGAGGCCAGCTCTTATTAGATGAGTTTCCAGGAAGGATGCAGAAGAGGCAGCCTAAGTGAATGTTGCCCATCACGTGCCCCATGATTTATAAAAAGAATTCAACTCCACAAATGATGCTTTGGATCCCTCCCAGGGAGAAGTGCTCTATATAATAATGTTATAGAGGCTTTTGCAGGTCCAGCCTGAGTCCTCCACTGAGCCCCACTGCACCCTTTGTTGAATTAATAATAGCCCAAAAATCACACATCACATTGCCTCGCTCACACAGTGGTGAGCCCCAAGGACATATTTTGTTTAGCCTGCTCCCTGTGCACTGAGCATCCTTCGCAGCCATTCCACACTGGTGATTTTTTACATCTCAAAATACTGCTAGGAGCACAATTTCCCACTCAGGCTCCAGATGGGACCCAGGAGATACCGAATGTGAGTGGCTGCTCTAAAACAAAGTCACACATGGTCAGGAGGAACTCAGACCAGGAAATCCCCACTTGCCTCTTGTGGCCAGCTATTCCAGCTACTACAAGAAAGGTGTTTGGGCATTCGTTCTGACTTCCACTTGCAAATATTTCAATATTTGCACTTTGCCTGTCCTACTGAAGAGACAGACAAGACCTAAGACTCAGAAATAAGAAGAGGACCTGAAAATAAAAAGGTTTTGCCTCCCTCCACCAGTCAGGCAGAAGTACTGAGCAGCTCTGCTAGCCAGGGGAGGAGAGAGAGCATCATAATTTTTTGCTGGGCAGCAGGAATGTGCTGGTGAATTAACCATGCCCTCAATTCTATAGGGAATGGTAAGTAATTTATGCCCTAAGGAGCAAGGGGTTGCTGCATGCAGGGAGGAGAGGGAACAGGACTCTGCATTCAGATCACATTCTATGGGGGCTGTCAGATCTCTTCCATCTAAACCCCTTCATCACACTATTATTTACCAAGCCCTGTTTGCACTTGGTGGGGGTTTACAAATGGAAAGAGAAGAGGTCCAAGTCCTACAGTGCCCACTCCATGGCAGCAGGATCACCAAAGTCCAGAGGAGCTGGAGGTGCCCTGAACTCTCTCCATCAGGCAGAGGCACTCGGTCTCAGGGGATGGAGGCTGCAGGGACTCAAGGAGGACCTTGGGGAGTGAGGAGGGCACTGCACAGATGCAGAGAGATTGATCTGGGCACAAAGCCAGCGAGGCAGAGGACAGCTGTTGGGAAAATCTGGGCAGCAACAGGAGTCAAAGGGAACCGTGGTGAAGGGCGATGAAGTTTGAAGGTCAGGATTCAAGAGCTCTCTGGTCTCACGGGGCCTGAGAGAAGCACAGCCTTGCATTCACTGAGCTCTGCACGACAGTCCTGGTGGCAGCCACAGCCCGGGTGCTGATGGAGGGAGCTGCAATCTGCCCCAGGCAGCCCCCAGAGAGGGGCTGGCTCCCTGTGGAGGCTTTGGGAGAGCGTCGTGCCTGTTTGGGGCAGCTGCCTCCGTGGTCCAAGCCAGCAGGAGGCTGTGGGTCTGTATGCAGGGCAGGAGGGATGTCTCCTCCTCTGCAGGCTGGAGCAATACCACTGCAGCACGTGCAGGGAGCAGCCAGGCAGGCCAGCAGTGCTCGGAAAAAATCTCAAGCACAGGATGCAGCCTTTCAGAAACACCCTTAGATATCCCCTCTGGGTAGTGATCTGAGAGGGACTGCTGTTGTTCGGGCTCCACTTGGGCTGTGGCAGCCCAGTGACATTAACAAAGTCACCTGGGAGCACCAAAGCCCCAAATGTCTACAGGTATCACCCCTCACCTCAGTTTCTACTGCTGTCATCTGCTGGCACAAAGGTAGGAATTGAAAACCATGATGACTTTTCAAAACTCTCAAGCAAAAGAAAAGCTGCAATTCCATGCAGGTGGAGGAGGTTCACTAGCCTGCTGCTGAGGATTGGGTCCTGCCCTGTGGCATTTCCCCAAGGGCTGCTCTCAGGGCTGGCACACAGGAGCTGGGCAGGGAGACTCTGAACTGGAAGTTCAAGATAATGTCTCTAGAACTGAAATCCCAAAGCTTTGCCATAGCTTCACATCCTCCACAGAACCAGCGTGGGGGCCAACCCACAGAGGTCAGGAGTTACAAGCTTCCTCCAGGCAAAATATACATGTTACAGCTGTCCCAGGACAAAGGCAACTGGATTGTGATCACATATTAACACATTTCCACCTTAACCAGCAACAGGACTAACAGGAGACTCCAGAGATGGCAAATACCAGGCCTAACACACAGAGCTGGCCTCTGCAGGAGGCTGGTGTGCTCCATGTGTCATGCAAGAAGGAATGTGCAGGACAGAGTGACTACTTGAGACACTGGGCTACTGCATGAGAAGCAAAGTACCAACTTAACTCCTTTATGTCTGCAAATTCCCCAGACGGGATCAGAGTGAAAAGTCAATCTTTTAATATCCTTTGTTTCATATCATCTGAGGTATAATAGTAGCACTCAGAAGGAAATGGCTCTGGAGATAAGTGAAATTCGGTCTTTACATCCTTTTAAAAGCTCTCAGGGGTAGAGGTCACAAGTGGGGAAATGCCCAACAGAATTATCTAATCAGGGCCGACACTGAGCTGCTTGTAGCAGCTCCGTCTGCTTTGATTTTTTTTTTTAAAGGCTGTTAAACCATGGTGAAAGCTGTGCATTTACAGCTGTGAAAGCAGCTGCTCTGTCACAGGACCCCACCGTGTCGAGTTCTGGCTGTGAACGAGCAGGTACCAGCTCTGGCACGCCGAGGGTGCTGCGATGCTGCCGCGGCAGCGGGGTCGGCTGCAGGGTGCCCAGGCACCAAAGGGCTCCTGCTGCTGGGGGGAGAGGGTTTGCACCAAGCTGATGAATTAATTTCACAGGAACAAGCTCAGGTCCTGCCGGCACAGCACACACGGGCAGCCCGTGCTCAGCGCCGCTCACCCTGATGAGCACTGACACGCTCATCTGCTTTGTGCCAGGCTTGCCTGCCCTTCGCCCAGACGCTGGGGCTACCTCCTGCACCAAGCCAGAGCCCAACATGTAGCTCCCACTGCACCTGAGCTCCTGATGGCTCCTCTAGAGCAACCTCTGGGTACTTCTGAGGTTGAGGCCAGACAGAAACCCACTCCTGAGGCTCCCTGAGGCAAGGAGGGGATGAGTCTCGGCTCTGCCCCTGCTGGAGAGCAGGTGTGTGGAGCAGAGAGGTGCTGGCATCTTCCCTCCAGGTTGCTGCTGGCCCCCCAGAAACCCCCTTGGCTTTCACCTGGCTGTGCCCAGGGAAGCCACTTCACAGTCCCCCTGTTAGGAAGCACTGCATGGCATATCCTTTCCCAGACTGAAGCCTGCTCCCACCTGGCCTGCGAGATGCAGGGCTTTTCTGGTATCTCAAGACCAAATTCATGCTTTGACCTATCCTTTCCCTTCTCAAGGGGAGAGGTACCACACTGCTGCCGGTGCGGGTCCCATCCTCACAGATCCCTGTGCTCATCTCCCTTTGCTTTCCTGGGCTTTGCATGGTGGCCAGAGCCGAGGGTTCTTGGGAGCATAAACAGAGCCACAGAGCCCTGAGGGAGAGCTGATCCCTCAGGGTTCCCACAGGCTGGGACAGGGAAAGGGAGCAAAAGAAAACAGAGGACGGAAACTTCTGGAGGCTGGACAAGCTCTTGGCCAGGGATGAATCGCCCTTCCTTTTAACTGGGCTGGATAAAGTAACTCTCTCTGCACTTTTTCTCACCTCCTGCAAGAACAGCCTGTTGGCTGACATGGTTTGGGCAGGGGGAGGACGCAACCCAACAGCGTGCCTGCATGAAGGGGAGTGACAGGCTGAGCCTGGCCCCTGCCCTCTTGCACAGCTCAAAACGTGGCATCAGTGACGCAGGGAACGATGCTGGGGCTGAGCGTGGAGCTTGCAGGTGCCCAGACCCCCTGTGCCAGTCCCATCCAGCCAGGTGCCAGCTGCTGCCTGTGTCCCTGTGCTCGGCTCCCAGCCAGCCTGGTGGCCTGCAAGCAAGAGCAGCCCTTCTCTCCAGGCTGCCTATCCCAGCTGGGCCGTTTTGGTGGCATGAGCAGGCTCTGGGGCCGTGGCAGCAGAGCCCCTGCCCCACGGCTGCACCTCGGCACCGGGTCAAAGCACTGTGGCCAGCCAGAAACAGGGAACACGGGACTTGAAAGGTCCCTGGTCACAAGGATCTTTGGCAAAGCCACTGACGTGCCCAAAGTGTAATGTGAACACAAGCAGCTACTGAAGGTTTAATCTTTGTTTTGGTGCCCTTTTTTTTTTTTAAAGAGTAGCTTAAATAGGGACTGGAAAAAGCCTTTACTCAGTAGGGAAGGAAGAAAGCTTCCCAAACAGAAGCTCTGTCGAATCTAAGTTTCCATTTAGGAACCATTAAGGCCAGGGTGTTCAAACTTGAAAGTTAGACATCCTGTTCCAGGCTCAGCCCACTAAAATAAGTGACCCAATTTGCAGAGGTGCTGGGCTTCAGTAGCTTCTCTTTGACCTGGCGGTACCAAATAAAATTGACTTGATTCCTTTTTTCACAGGAAGAGTTGTTATTATCTGAAAGAGTCCCATGCTTTTATCATCCTCTCAGACAAATACATATGTATAGGGGGAAAAAAAGTGAATAAGGAACAGTGTTAAAATAAAGATTTCTTTGGTTCCTGGGATTCAAATATCCTAATTTCTTCTTTTCGGTAAGTTCCAGTGCACACCCAGTTAACAAGTGTTAAGAAACCTGTTTCTGTGGGAAAAACAGCAAACCAAGATCCATCAACAGAGCTTCAGGCTAAATTCTAGTTAATACAAAAGTGACAAGAAGGTATCTAGGGCCTGGTCCAGGGTGCTCTGAAGCACTACATGTTCCCAAAAATAATTACACCCTTGGAGTAGTTCCTCTGCAAGCCCCACCAAGCGAGCTCTGCAAGCTAAACTGTGAAGTTCATTCCAAATTCAGGTATTCTGAACTTGTTAAATGCTGTATTAAAAGTTTTCATCTCTAAGTCCCTGAAACACGCTCACAGCATATTGCTGGATTTGCAACGAGGGCCCTTGAGGACTCCCTACATCATCCCATCTTTGCATGTGTTAAAACCAGCTGCGAGGATTAACACAGCCCACTGCACCCACAGTGCCAGCACAACCTCACAGACAGGGTTACACCCATCCCTGAATCACAGCTGCCAGGCTGAGCCCCAGGCTCACTGTCCCTCCCGCCAGCACGTGGGGTTTGGGGTGGCAGGCAGAGCCCCTTCGTCCCCCACACTGAGCTCCTCGTGGCCCAGCACAGAGCAGTGCTGGCCCTGCTCCCCCCTGGCACCCAGAGACCACGGCCCCCTTGGAGAGCATCCTGCACCGGGCTGTGCGCAGCGGGCGCCCGGCACAGAACCACGGCCCTGATTACGTCCTGATTAGTCTTAATGACTTCCTCTCTCTAAATGAGCATTCACAGCTCTGGAAGGAACGGAAGCTTCTCTCCTCCCATAATAGCACACGACGTGCCGAGGGGCTTACCCGAACAAGGCAACTCTCCAGGAACAGTGACAGCTTCTGCTTCGCTTCCTCCTCCCACCCTCCTCTGCACCCAGGGTACCCGGACTGGGCCTCTGGGACAGCTGTCCCCTGGGTTTCCCTCTCATGCACCCCCCTGAGGGACCGTACACCCTGAGGATGGCCAGCAGATCCCCGCTGAATCCCTGGCACTGGTCAGGACTGGGCTCAGGCAGGTCCCAGTCGTGCTGGAAGAGCTGGTGGAAAGCGCAGTCATGGGGGCATCCCTCCAACAGGGATGACAGCAGGTGCTGTCACAGTGTAGGGTGATGGGCTTCCTGCTGCCCCCGGGTTCTTCACGAGGAGCAACTTCCTCCACATTGCACACACCCCTGCTGAAACATGCCTGTGCTCAGCCCTGCATGCCTCACCAATGCACTCTCCACCTCCTCCTCCTCCAGTAGTGTGGCAGGGCCACATCCTCCCGTTTTTGGCAGGTACTTTTCTGTTCTTCCATGTGTTGCATCGATGGGGTGTCTCCCGCCTAAGCGGCTGCCTTTAGAGCAGCAGCTACATCTCTACTGCAGCCAGTTCAGACACCAGCTCCAGCTCCTCTCCCTGTGCTGCTCCAGGAGTCCCTCCAGCAGCTCCAGACCCTGAACCCAGCAGCCAGGCACAGCTCTAGGGCTGCAGTGGGCACATCTGGGCTGGCTGGCAGGCAGCAGTCGGTAATCCAGCTGGAGAGGAGCTAAGCTCAGTCCTTCAACTCACTTCTCTAATTCCGGCGTTATCCTTACTGTATTAAAGGGATGAGTCAGAAAAGCCAACAAGCACAAGCGTACAGCCCCTGTCCAAGGGATTCACGTGCCCAGAGAAAGGGGGGAAAGCCTTACGGGCGAATAAATAAACTAAGGAGACAAATGTCCTCAGCTGTCCACTCCTAAATGAATTCAACATGTTTTTTGAAGGAACACTGAGAACATCTGACCTTTTTCAGTCCAGGGGATGGGTGACAGCAGGACACGGGATGCTCCGGGGAGGGTGAGGAGAACTAGCTCACTCAGCATCTGTGTGTTAAGGTTTTCCCAGGAGAGGCACAGGGAAGGGGGATGACTTAAACATTATCTAGGCCTTGATTTCATCTGAGGGGCAGGAAAGGAACATCAAAGCCATCAGAAAAATCAGCTTCCTCCCAGGTCCATGGGGCAAGGGGCCGAGGGTGGGTGTGAGGCTGGGTGCGAGGCTGGGTGTGAGGCTGGGCTTGGGGGAAGGAGAGCAGCTCAGTACCTGGTTATAGCAACTCAACTGGGTGATGACGGCAGGATCACCAGATGGAGATGCCCAAGAAGCAAGACGAGAGGTGAGATCAGATGGAGGGGGATATATTAGGAACAGACACGCAGATTTACACATCGTGAGTGAGGAGGTGACAAACAGGTCTGTGGAAGGGGAATCAAACTCTCACGAGGGAGTGGAGTGTGATGAGGAGTGAGGGAGAGGGAAGACTCTCTGGGACTCCGGCTGACAGGGGGACAGGCTGGAAGAGATGCTGGAGGTGGAGGGAGGACAGGGGGACCAGCAGTGACCACAGAGCAGGGGCTGGGCTGGTGGATGGGGCCAGGAACAGACAAGCACTGTGTTCAGCAATGGAGCCAGACGCAAAGGACAAGTTTCACTACAGTTGCATCTACATTTAGGTTGCCAAAAATACCTTTCACAGATTGGCTGTCTTTAATTAAAAGGATGTCTCCTGTGCTCCTGGCACGATAGAGAACTCCTCCTGCCATGTGGGGCTCTGTGTGGAAGCTCTGCGGGGGGGGCTTTCCCATGGGACAGCTCCTCTTTGCCTGCATCCTTCCACGTCCTGCCAGCGCTGGGCAGCTCAGGCAGCGGTGCTTCCCTGAAATGCCCCTCCACAGTGCAGGCACAGAGAAAAGAAGGAAAACTTCACCCCCTTCCTGTTTTGGCTTCTCTCCTTCCCTCCAAACACGGAGAACGCCTTCCTCCTCTCTCCTCCTCCACGTTTCAGTGCAAAGATTTAGCTAATTTCTTCTATGAATAGCACGGGAGTAGCCATAGCAACATCACCCTGCCAACCTCACCACCTCCACTGCCTCCATGTCCCTGGCACCCTGTTCCTCTCACCCTCCCTCGCACCTCCCCAGGGAACATCTGGGGCTTCAGCCATTTCCCACAAAGCAACCTGTATTTGGCTTCCTGCCTGCCCTCTTGGTGCTCTCCCTCCTTCCTTACAGCCATACCTGCTCGTCACTCAGAAACCCTGGTCTGAACCCCCACGGTTTCTCCAAGGCTCTTCCTCCCCCTGCCACCCATGCCCAAGAGACAGGAGCCCCAGGTCCAACATCACCTGAAGGCTCAGCAAAGGCTGGTGCTTTGGCCGAGATGTGCTGTCCTGTGCCTACCTACAGCAGTTAATTGCCCAGGGCATGGGAGGAACTCAACAAGCAACATTTGTGCATCAAAAACGACCCCTCAAAATCAGTGAGGCACTCACTGCTGATGGCGGGCAGGGAAGATCTGTCCCACTCCTCCACCTGCCTGGCCATGAAACACTTCTGCCAGGGGTGGAGGCCACACAAGCCTGGCATGCTCTGGGCATTTGCAGGTGGTCAAGGACTCATTGCAATGCTGCTCCAACTGCCCTCTGCATCCTCGTGACCCCCCCAACAGGGAGAAAGGGACCACAGAAAGGGGGGCAGCAGGACTTTGCATTCATTCCTGGCCAAGCAGGGCCAGCAAACCTGGGGCAGCCCTGGGGGCTGAGGGCACTTCCTCACCACATGCCAGGGAAGTGCACTGCCCCGGGCCCCTTCCCCAGCCCATGCCCCACAGGAAAATGCTGGTGACACCCTTGGGACCCTCGTGGGGGGGCCTCGCTCTGGTCACTGTGCCTGGCACCAGAGTCCCAAGAGTGAACTAAGACTCAGGGCTGGACATTCCTGTGGGAGGGAAAAGTGCTGCTTCTGGACCCTCAGCTCTTGGAGCAGTGCTGGGGAAGGGGCTCGGGCATGGCCAGGCAGCTGAGCACCCCTCTCCTGAGAGGCTGTGGGCGTCACCGTGCAGGGGAGAGGAGGGGTCTGAGCAGTCTGCTCCTCTAGTGCTGCACATCAGGGATGCTTCCCTGGATCACACTGCCGTTCCTCTCCCAAAGCCAGGAGTCCTCCTGTCACCCCAGTCTGGCACGGGAGGAATTGAGTCCCCCACCAGCAAGCAAAGGGGGACAAGGAGGGCACAGGGCCAATGGGAGGGATGGTGATAGAAACAATGGAGGACAGCAATGACATCAGGTGCAGGGACCGGGAACTAATGAACAGGGAACATGGATAGATGAGGGAAAAGAAATGGAAGAGATCTCAGAGGGGAGAAGAAAAGCACAGCAAAAAAGATATGAGATACCTAGAGCTCAGAGATTTCCTCCCTCCCTCCGGTGAGGATTAGGGGTTCTCAGTTACTGGCGTTGCCTGAGCAAGCTAAAATGTGTCCTAGAGAAGGGGAGAGGCAGGAGGAGAGAACAGACGGGGGCTGGAAGTGGGAGGAGGTGCAGGTTGACGCTGGGACCGTGCCGTGTGTTGGGCAGCACGTGTGGGCACGTCTCACATGCCGTGGAGCTGCACACAGGGTATGTGAGTATGCCATGATGTCAGAGAACATACACCACCATATGCAACTGCGAGCACGTTTCTGGTGGCAGAGCACTAGCACACCCTTCTCTGCTCACATGAAGAAGCAAGGGGAGAAAAAAGGCTTAAATGAGAGGTGGTGAAGCTCCCCAGGAGGTGAACAGATCCCTGCTTACCCGGGAAAACCTCCTGGCCTGTGCACCCCTTCCCACCTCAGCTGCTGGAACTGCTTCCAGGGACAGCGAGCTCATTTAAAGGGGCAGCCCTGAAAAATGGCAGCCCTGCCTCCAGCCAAGGCTCTCCTGGACACGGAGGCAGCCTGTGAAGGAGATTGCTTTTCAACCGCAACATCCAGCCAAATCTACCCAGAGCCCAACATCTCCCGGCCTCCCAGAGCCAAGCGGACCTGCTTGCCTGGGCACAAGCCATGCCTGGATGTTCCCACGTTCCCACCTTTTGTCCCTCTGCCCACCACTGGACTGGGAAGAACACGGATTCCTCAGGGCTCAGGCATTTTGCACCCTTGGCTCAGGGGGAGAGCGTTGCCGAGGTATTTGCTGCAAAGCTTTACTCACGGCATACATTTGCTCCACACCAGGGAGCAACGCTGCCTGCTCTGATACAGGCACTGCACATACCACACACGTCATATTCTACATGCAGACCCCGCTATGCTCACATAGCCTCAAACACTGGCATCCTCTGTTGCTTGCAATGCCACGAGGAGCTTTTGATTTTCTTCTTTTTTTTTTTTTTTTTTTTTTTTTTTTCATGTTCAGAAAGGCAAAGGAAGAGCAGAGATTCCCAACGCAGACTTTCCGAGCAGCCCAAGCTCCATGGCAGCACCACAAAGAGACAATGATTTCTCTTCCACCATTGCAAAAACATGAAAGGCTCCCCTGCCCCTCAGCCTGCCACGGCAGCAATGCAGCTGGCATCACTTCCTTCTCACACTGCTTGCAATCGTCTTACCAGGAATACTGGGCCGGACCTTTCATGCAAGCAGGAGTAGAAAGGAGGGAGCAAACATGCTTCGATTTTCTGCTCCCCGAGCTTGCTGCTTTGGATGGAGGGAAGGAAAGAGATAGTGGAGGAAAGATGGAAGAATGCTTGCCAGGAATCAGCAGGCGAGAGAGAGCTGAGGCTGATTTTGATGCAAAGAGTGGCAGAGAAAGAGACAGAAAGCAGGACCAGGCTCATAGCAAGGTGGCTGGGGTTTTTGGTGCCTTCTGTAAATATCATCTGAGCTATCAGCTATGAATCTAATTATTTCAACCAGAGCTACAGACCGAGACAGTAATGAAGAAAAAATAGAGGAAGGGAAGAAGAGGGTTGTGTTTGCTGAGAGCAGAGGAGGAGAGAGTTCCCATTGATTCCCGTGTGTCTGCCTGCTACAGCATCTTGAAATAATAATTAGAAGGATCAATAAGAAATCATGTGAGGTTTGAAGATAATGAATGAAAGAAGCAGAAGAAGCAAACTGAAATGCCTTTCTCTCAAGCAGGGTAAATTGTTTTTCAGGCAGGGTCTAGCCTCCATTTTAATGCTTTGCAAACAGATCCAACCATTTTCTGAGCTGGCTTGTGGGTTCAAAACAAGACTGGTCTCTCCATTTAGGGGAGACACAGCCCGAGAATGGGTCCTGGAGAACACTAATAAAATGAATGTGTGTGGGAAGAAATGGAGGCAGTGAAATGGGGCAGAATGCACACAGCACGCCAGCGACCAGAGCAGGGTTACGTAATAATCTCGGGGAGCAGGGACGTAGCAGCAGAGCGAGGAAACCACAACTCAATGGAGAGTGGGTGACGGTTTGGGAGCGCTGGCAAGCAGCACCGCGAACCCACGAGGCTGCCCAGCGGGCAGCACGCACCGCGCCTGCTAAACACAGGATGGCGGGATGCCCTTGGTGCTGCCAGGGCTTCAGGCACCGGCATCGTAAGCAGCGAGCATCTCAGGTGGGGTGTCCAAAATACATCACGCCCGACGACCACCTCGTGCCAAGCAACATCCATTTGGCCCCGTTCGGCCCTGGGAAGGCTCCAACGCTGAGCTCCGACGCTGGGGCAGCACCGCAGCAGCCAGCCCGAACAACGGCAACGCCAACCCGACCGACTCCGACGGCCAACCCGAGCGACGACGACGGCCAACAGCAACAACGCCGGCAC
>VWZW01005597.1:173114-197981 GCA_013397115.1 Edolisoma coerulescens
AGTCCCGGGGCCGCTCCCGGCGCGGGGCGCGGGGCAGCAGCTCCGACACGCTCCGCTGCATGGGGCGGCTCAGCCCGGTCCGGCTCAGCCCGGTCCGGCTCGGCTCGGTGCGGGACCGCGGCACCTGCGGCGGCGCGGAGCATCCCTCGCCCCCCCTCCCCCGCAGCGGCCAATCCGAGCCGGCGGAACCTCCGCGCCCCGCCCCGGTGGCGGGGGCGCCGCTCCCCGCGCTCATCCCCGCGCTCATCCCCGCGCTCATCCCCGCCGCACCGGGCAGTCCCCGGCCGCGCCGCCCCCGCTGCCCCCCGCGCAGGCGGCATCCAGAAGGAGCAGAAATCCTGCGCTGCGCTGCCTCACGCATCACCTTGCGGCTGCCCTCAGCCCGTCTCCCGGCGCGCCGGGCAGCCCTGGTGCAGCGCCGTTCCCCCAGCCCCGGCGCGGCCGTGGCAGCCCTGCCAGCTTTGTGACTGACGCCAAGAGGGGTTCACTTTGATTCAGCTGTGGTCCGCACGGGAGTACGAAATAATTTTTCAAGATCTGAGCTGGTTACAAGGCTGGCAGCAGCACCTCTGTTGCATCTCTGTATCAGTTCTCACCTTGCTTTTTCAAAAATGTTACCACATGTGCTCCATCCAGAACAGCATCCTGGGGATGCTGCCACTGCCCCAATGAGTCACAGGTGAATTGGGGATGTAGAAACCCCAAGGGCCTTTGCTGGGCCCTCCACCTACTGCCATCAGGGGATGGTAAAAGCAGAGCAGAAATGCCTCCTGGTGCAGCAGGGCAAGGGTGCTGCTCCCAGTGCAGCTCAGGCAGTCCTTCACCTCTTGCATAGAAGTGCAGGACTGGAAGAAGTTCAGAAGAGTCATCCAGACAAATTGATGGGCAGAGAGAGAAAACCCATTACAAAACCCCACATCTGACCATTTAGAACCTGAACTCAGCCTCCTAATGCTTAAATGTTGTAAAAAACACTAGGGTGGGTGAAAAACTATTTAAAGAAATGGTACATAAGTATGTAGAAGAGCAATGAAATGTGCACAGGGCTCCCACAGGACATGGCTAAAAGACAGAAGCAGGAGGGGGCCACAAGCTGAGCCACAAGATATGGTGGTGCAAAACCCCAGTTCAGGTTCCAAGGTCTGCAAGGCTCCTCCCGGCCTCCTGCAGCTGGTGTAACATGGCCCTGGGCCCGAGCAGGGCTGTGGGAGGAGGAAGTGCACGATGGCTGGTCAGATAAATGCCCCTGCCCACTCCTTGTTCCTTTAGCTCTTTAAACTGCAATACAAAATTACTCCTGCACTTCACCTCCGCAGACAGAGGTGCTCCTGCAGGGTTTGCTGCCAAGTAGTCAAGTGAAATGGTTGCTTCTGGGTGAAGGGGAGGGGGCAGAGGACACCCCATAGTCAGGATTGGTGCTGCCCCCAAGCACCTTGTTCCCCACTGCACGGTGCAGCACCCGTCCTCTCCAGCCCTGCCTGCACTTCGCTGTCTCTGGGCTGCTCAGGTTGCCTCCATCACAAGGTGGTTTAATGCCACAGAGTGGTGGAGTGGCTCAGATGCTGAGGTTTCCCTGCTGCAAGCTTAGGACAGTCATAATGTTTGTGGGCAAGCAAGTCTAGAGCAGCTGTCCTCACCATGGTGGCCTTGAGCACCTCGAGCTGCTGCTGAGCCCTCGGAAACAGCTCCTCAGGTGAGGCTCACCCAGCTGCTCCCCTGGGCTCTCGCTGATGGGTGGTCACTCATGGGGCCCAGGGGCACTGTGGCACTGACCCAAAGACCCAGAGATGCAGTGAGATGAAGCCAATGGCTGCACACAACAAAGTGCTTCTGCCCTGCAGAGCTCAGTGCCACAGGACGTGGCAGATGTCCCCAGGAGCTCACTAGGGCAGGGCAGGACGGGATGCCTGCACGCAAAGCAAGCTTGTTCAGAACTAATCAATGAAAAACCGTGTTTGCGTGCAGGGCAGGGAAGCATGCAGTGTTGGCTTTAAGAGAGGTATTTACACTTCAGGTTTTAAGAAATTAGGATCATCTCCACATCTTCTACTGCTCCTTGTGCCATCAGATGGGAATGACAGGAGGGACCGGGGCCTGAATCACAGATAGGGGATTGCTGCACCACAGTAGAGCAAAAAGCCTTGTAAAAAAGTGCAAGTGGCCAGTGTCTCCCACATGAGAGCAAAAGGACATGAATTCCACCTTGGCTACCCACCCTGTGGCACCTCTGAGACCACTTCATGAATGAGATGTGCCCTATACCTGGGCATAACTAATTACTGCTCCATCCCAGCTGCAAACCTCCTTCCCACTGCGGCTCCCACCCTGGGACAGCCGGGTTAGGTTGGAGGGATCATGCAGTGGCCACCCAGTGAGGCCTCTCCACTGCCGTGGGTGTTCTCCAAAGCCATCTTTGGGCCAAGGTCAGTCAGGAGCTCCATGTCTGGATGAGACTGACTTGAGTGGGAGGAAAGCACCAGGGAACTGCACAAGCAGAGTCTGTCACCCCAGCTGCTCACACCTGCCCTGCTCCAGACACATCTCCTTTCGCTCTGTCCTGGGATGGGGGCAGGCAAGGACACAGGCATTCACTCAGGGAGGAAGTGCAGAAGCAAAGGACAAGAGCTGTTAGGGAAAAATGCTTTAATAAGGAGCTGAGTGAACAATAAAGAGAAGCATTTAATTTGATTTTCTTTTCCCTCCCTTTTTTTTTTTTTTTGGTGCATCCTCCACAAGGAAGGTGTCTGGTCCTCTCTGTGCTCGGTATCTGGCAGCCTTCACAGCAGTGGGCATCCCCACGTGGGAAACACCCTCACTGCCAGGCCTGGAGTGCAGTATTTCAGCCTCCACCCCACTCCACTTCCCCCAGCTCTCTGATCTGTTAGTGCCTCATCGCCACCTGCAAACAGAGGGGTCTTGAGCCTCAGCTGCTGCAGCTCTTTAGAACCCTTCCCTACCTGCTTGCATCTCCCCTCCCAAAACCCCACATTTCCCATTTTAGCTGCCATGAGAGTTGTTTCATTCCTACTCATTTGTAATGAACTGCACGTGCCACCTGCTAGCCCCAATTAAAAGGGAAAAAGTAATCCATAGTTGCTGCTGCCTGCTTGCAACATTCCCTAATGCTGCACAGAACTTGGGATACCTTATTGAGCCTGGGCTGGCTGGCCAGGGGCATCCACTTTCTGTACTTCTCCAGCTTGTTTTAGTGAGCAGTGGCATTTTGGCAACTGGGGGTGGCTCTGCTGGGAGACCAAGTGATGTGGGCACCTGCACTGGGGTGCTCAGACCTGTGTCTGGCAGGGCAGGTGCAGTGCCCAGCACTTTCAGGCAGCTGTGGGCATCTTGCTGCAGTGATGTGAGCATTGAGCAGGGCTAAAGGAGATGGGAGCTGATTTCCAGGCAGGTGCCTTCATGGAGGGAAGTGATTCAAGGAAAACAAGAGTTCTCTCATTCTCTACCCTCTTCCTACCGGTACTCTTCCCATCTTATTTAAATTCAGCTTTGGCAGCTGCTCTTTTTACAGGTGCTAATTTCAGCAAAGTGTCAAGAAATCCCCGGAGACGATGCTATTTACAAGGCACGAAGATGGCACAGAGCTAGGTTTTATCTGGTGTCACCGGCATTTCAGCCCCTGCTGCCGCTTCCTTCCTCTCGCATGAAGTCCTGCGGGAAGAGGAAGGCAAGTGTGAGGGAGCAGGCACTGCGGGTCTGTTGTACCTACAGCCCTTCTAGGAGCACGGGATGAGAAGATGGGGCAGGCTGAAGGCAGCCAGTTCCTTGCAGAAACAGCAGTTGTGTGAGTGCTCGACTATCAGCCAAGAGGAGCTGGATCCTGCCAGGGAACTGAAGCCACATGTTAGCTCTGAGCCTGGGTGCAGGCAGGAATCTGTAATGCTCAGGAGGACGTGGAGGACAGTTTTGCATGGGGGAGGTACCTTTTTCCATCACAATCACTTGCAAAAAACCAACAGCATGCAGCCCAGGGAGGCAGCAGGGAAATATATCTGGGTGGGCAGGCTAGGAGGGGGTGAGCAGCAAAGAGGGGAACCAAGTGAACTTTGCTCAGTCTGGCAGTCAGTTCCTTAGTGCTGCCACAGACCCCACCCAGCAGGGATTTGCCATTTTCTGGGTCTGGGGCTTGTCAGCTGGAACTTGAGGAGGTGCCTGGTAGAGCTGGCTGCACAGCTACTGCAGGCAGATGGGGCTGGAGGCTCCTGTGAGCACCGGAGGGTTTGTGCAGTCACAGGTGAGTGGGAAGGGGCGGGATAAGAAACATCTCACTCCATGGCTGCTCCTTCCTGCCACCAGCAGCAATTCACGCTGGGAAATGTGCAGCTGGGACAATAATAACCAGGCATACCAAGGGACCAACAGCTCTCAGCACTCTCAGGGCAGATGCCCAACAAATTATTCTCCTCCAGGGCAAAACCGTTTTTATTCTATTAATGATCCCTCATACATTGCCCAGTTGCTGCATCCTCGCTTGTGGCAGCAATGGCACGAGAGTCTTCAATAGACACCACTGCCTGGTTTCTGCAACTCAGGGACAACTAAACATCTTCCATGGCTGTGCTGGGAGTGGGGAGAGGAGTGATGGAGACCTGAGGCAGGTCCTTACAGCAGGGCTCAGGCTCCCTGCCTGTAAAGGAGAGCCTGGAGGCGTTATTTAATAGCAATCAAATGCAGCAGGCTTTATGGAAGTGCTGACAGCCTCACAATGCCCACAGCTGCTCTCCCCATCACCTGGCAGGGATGCTCCTGCCTGGGGCTGGAGCACTTGAAGCATGGGCTGGCTGTGGGCTGCCTTCGTGCACCTCCCTCCACAGGCAGGGGGGAGCCTTGCTGCTGCAGGGGCACGGCAATTCCAGCACTGACGTGTCCCACTCCTCGTGTGTGCCTCATTTCCTTTAGAAAATGATGGAGCAGAGGGAAGGTGTGACAGTGTGACCAGGGCACAACTTCACCACTCCCCACCAGAGTCACAGCAAGGTATTTTGAAATCTCGTTGTCTTTAAGAGAATCGGTTGCTGTGTTTTAGGTCCTGTACCTCGATGTCTGGCTTGTGCCTAGTGTGACACCACCAGAAATCCTGTTTCCCTGCACCCTTCACTGGTCCCAACTGGGTGTGCTTACACACTTGAGTCTTAGAGGGAGCCAAACACACCCTGCTCGGGCTCTACAAGCCTGTGGGGATCTCCTGGCCGGCTCTGCCTAAGCCGAAATGACGTTGGGGCCACAAAGCCCCACAGGCTGACACTCAGGGGTTCCTCACCAGGACCCATCCCTGTAGGAACAGGTACCCTCCTCAGAGTGGGTCAACACGTGGCTCTGAAAGGGACGCAAGGGCTCAGCACCACTCTGTCCAGATCTAGGGCTGCCCTGGGCAGCACAGACCTGCCCGGAGGGACCTTTCCCCACATCCAGGGCCCAGGGATATCCCTTCCTCGATTATTCCCACCCTGCCTGGGTAACTAGAAGGGGAATTCTGTGGGGCCCACGCATTCTGTCTTTCCCCTGGCCAGCCCTGATCCAATCTGCCCCTTCCAGATGGAGCAAAGCCAATTCCACAACTCCCACCGCCCACAGCCAGTGACTCACAGGGATGCTGGTGCCTCATGCGGGCAGTGCTGCCCCAGAACGCACTTCCCGGCAGGGACACCTGCCCAGCCGCGGGGAGAAAAAGGAATGCTGTGTCCCTTGGAGCCACGGGCACGCGCGGGGAATGGCAGGTGGGCTCCTGGCTGGCCGGGCGCTGCCCCTTTAAGGGAGGAAGGGCTGCTCGGGAATTTGTGAATGGCTGTCCCCGCCCCCGCGGCGCGCGCCGCCCGCCCGGCCAATCAGCGCGCGCGCCGCAGGGCCGCAGCCCCCGCGCGGCGCTCTCTTAAAGGCGCCCTGCCGCCACCCGCCCGGCCCCGCCCCGCCGTGCCGGGAGCCCCGAGGTGACCTTCAAAGCGGGTCCCAGCCGCGGCGTGAGGAGCCGGTCCCGAGGCACAGGCACACCCGTGCCTTCCTCAAGAGGGACACGCTAGCAACACAAGCCCTGGAGGATGGAGGGTGTTGAGGGGTGAGGTGCCAGTTTCCCCTCACCCTGACTTGAGGGCTTGGACGTGGGGTGGTCAGGTCGCAGGGACTGGACATCTGCACTGGCCAGAGCACACACAGAACGCACTGGGCTGAGTTTCCCCCAAAGGCCATGAGCTGCCAAGCCATGGTGTGAGGGGGAGCAGGCAGCTGGGAGAGCTGTTTCATCACCCTACTCTTGTTCTAGGCCAAATCAGGAATGCAGGAGCGCTCCCACAGCAGCAGAGCCCTGAAGCTTATGAAATCTTCCTGCAGAAACACCCCATGAGACTCAGCTGTGCAAAATCTACCACTGCATGGAGGGGAAATAGCTGTGCAGTATGTGCCAAGGGAGAGGGGATGAACAGCGGGGTTGCAATAGACACACAAAGCAGCAGGCAGAGCTTGGCCCCGCAATAAACCCAGCTCCAGGCCCAGCCTGGTCTCCCCCTGCACTGCAGTGCAGTGCCCCCTCCTTGCTGTGCCACAGCTCCTCCCTCAGTCTGCTGTAGCCCGGGCTCTGAAATGATCTGGTCTAAAAATACCCATTAAAAGGGGGGGACAGCCTGGCAGGATGTTGCCATGTTTCCTGGACACGTGCAGGTGGGAAGCTGGTTGCAGGGCTGGGGAAGCGATGTTGGCCAGGCAGAATGGTCTCCATGCCAGTGCTCTGGGCACAGACATCGGTGTACCTGAGCAGTGCCAGCCCCTACAGCTATCCAGGCCACAGACTGCAGGAGGCCTTTGCCTGAGCCTCAGTACTTGGAATAACTTTTAGGTGTGATGCTAGTGAGACTCCTACAAGGTGCTTTGTACCTGCAGGCTGAAGGGCTCTGGCAGGTGCTGCCCTGGGGCAAATCCTTGCTTCCTGCAACAGGGCAGAGACTGGCTTGAAATGCTGCCACTGCTGCAGCCATGCATGGTTTAACCCTCCCAGAGCAGGCAGAGCGAGGCAAGAGGAGCCAGCACACAGCGGAGAGCACCTTTCCAAGGGCTCACGCTTGGATTCACAAGAGGGATGATTTCCAAACCCACGCTCATTTACTGTCCTCCCCCTGCACTTCCCCTAGCTCCTATCAATGCCGAGGATAATACATCTCTCAGCGAAGCTTGATACTGATCCTCCAAATCCTAAAGACCATAAACCTTCATGAGCAGTTATCGTGGCTGCTCTATTTATAACAGTGCCAGTACTGCCTCTGCCACCAGAATCCTGATCTCTGTCCAGCCTGATGCCATTAAGATGCAGTGACGTTCCCCCAGCTCCAGCACTCCAGATAGAAAGCAGCAGGCCTGCCAAACTCTGCCGTCAAGCTTGATTTGTTTCTTTAAAAATGGCAAGGAGAGCTCGTTTGTTTTGCAGAAATGCACCTGGGGGATTTGTCCTCACCCTCCTGAGATGCTGGGGTGGCTGTGAGGGGGAGTGCAATGTGGATGGGTGGAGGAGAGAGTGGCCCATCCCATGCTCTAGGCATGGAGGCTCCACGTTTCCAGAGCCCCTGGTGGGTCTGTGCTATAGGAGACAGGCTCCAGCGCTTCACTTCGGTTGCAGCAGGAATATGGTCCATCACCTGACATGGCAAAGCAGGAAAGGAGGAACCTGGGTGCTGCTGTGTGGACCCTGCATTAGCACATTTGGCAAACTTGATGAACAGAGCAGACAGAGACCCAGCAGGGACACTGCAGCGGCTCACTGAGCTCCTGGCCAAGGCACTGATGGGCCTGGCCCCTGATCAGTCCCTGTCCTGCTGGAGATGCCTGGGAATGATCTTGGTTCTTGCTTTCTGAGCTACATATGAAACTCATCAGTGTGAATCTCAGGGTGCAAGTTGTCCCAGCAGCTGTGCTCCCTCGGGGACAGGCAGACACAGACACCACATGGAAGCAAAGCTGAAGCATCGATCTGGAGGGAGGATGGACGGACTCCAAGCCTGTCTGGATGGCTCTGGAGCATGGCTCTCTGTTGGACACTGCCCAGAGCCATCCCCTCACTGTTCCCTTTCCACCACTGCATGGGCAGTGCTGCATGCACTCACACCATCAAAATAACTTCAAAACAGGGACAATGACTCGGGTGAATGGAGACACCATATCCATCAAGATTTTCCTATGCTGCACAGACAGAAACGCCTTGTTGTCTGCAAGGATCTTCCTTTAGCTGCTGGTTTTAGACAAAAAGTCCCCAAGTAGAGTAGGAATAGGTGACCATGCGTGAGATTTTGGTTTGACAGCCTGGTGGCTCAACTGAATTCTTCATCCTTGGCTGAAGCTGGATATTGAGCTGGGAGAACTGAAGTCTAAGCATGTTCATCTCTGCAGCAGGAATAGCAAGAGCCTCTAGTAAAGCTGAGGCCATTCAACCCCAAAATGTCCACTGAAGTGACAGCTCTTACTGACACAGCCCTTGCTGACCCCCCCTTTGAGCAGCAGCATGCCTGGGACACAGGCAGCCCAGCTGGGTGTCCCTGCTGTGCAGGGCTGATGTGTGGTTCAATCTGTGTGTTACTAGAGACAGACACCCTCTCGAGTTCAGCACTTTGGCTTTTGAGCCTGTGTCTGCAATGTCACAACACAACATTGCTGGAGAGCATCTGAATGTCCTGAAGCGACCTCCAGGCACCGAGTGGCTCAAGTAACACTGGGCAGTGGCCTCTGGGCTGTGGGTTGCTGCTTTTCTTCTCTGCTTCTCCTAAAATAAACGTGCTCTCCATCTTGCATGGGGATGCAATGGGGAGGTGGAGTTCCCCCAGGAGCAGGTTGCTTCTGTGCTCCCACTGCTTGAGCATCAACCACTTCCTGGGATTTTGGGGTTGCAGGGCTGACGCTGATGGGCTCAGGTTGAGATAAAGCAATGGCCTGGTAAAGTCTGGCCTGCAGCAATGGCTTCAGCTGCCTGCCCAGTCAGCCCGCAGTGAGGGCACGGGGTGGTGGGGACAGCAGGGTACGTGCAACCAAGCAACCTGACAGGGGGCTTCTTGCTGGGGCTGCATTCCTAGTCAGACATTCGCCAGCATCAGAGATCGGCTTCACTTCCCTGACGCTCCACGCAACAGCAAACAGCTCCTTGGTGCTTCCCCTCTCCTGCATCGCACAGAGAAAATGGAGAGCGGCGAGGCTGCAGCCAAGGCAGGGGAGCGGGAGGTCACAGCCGGCATCTCTGCAGCTGCAGCATCTGCCGCACGCCCACCTCATCCTGACCCGCTGCTCCTGCCAGGCAAAGGTGCACGGCGCGGGCACGCCCTTCTCTCTGGCCAGAGGCATACTGGGAAAGAGGAAAAAACACTCGAGAGAAGGACGGGAGAAGCAGCCAGCCGGTCGCCACGCTGGCGGCACAGCTTGCCTTTCTCTGCCAAATGCCCCGGGGAGCTCCATGGACCTATTTGGCACTTGAGCCACGGGTTATGGGGCGGCCGGATGCATCTTCTTCAGCAGCAGGTGCAGCAGAGAGTGCTCCTAACACCCTGACAGGGCTTTTCTGCCAGAGCTGTGTCCTCCCTGGGACACAGGGAGGGGAGCGGGACATTTGTGGCCTCAGCCCCGCAGGGCTGAAGCACAGACTGCACCTCTCACGCTGCGGGCACGCTCGGAGGCATCCCACAGAGCCGGAGCCTGCCGGAGCAGCAGTGACCCCTGCCAGCGAGGTTTCTCATTCACCGGTGATCCCAGAGCACGCATGGAATGCCTGTCCTCCCAAGCAGCCTTGCCTGCGCTCTCCATCACATCAGGAGCTGCTGTTGCTCCGTGTCAGCTGTCAGGCTGAGCAAGGACGGAGCTGTGGCGTCGGGCAGCACAGCGAGGCACGCCTGGGCAGACGGGAGGCACGGGAGGCACGGGAGGCACGGGAGGCACGGGAGGCACGGGAGGCACGGGCCGGCGGGGGCGGAGGGGCGGCCCCGCACTGGCGCGGTGACAGCGACGGGGTGAGGGCGGCTGCAGAGCCGCGCTGGGAAGCAGCGGAGCCGTGGCAGGGGAAGAGCAGCGCTTCCTCGCAGGCGCACAGCTCCGCTCATCAGCGGCATTGTTCCTCTTTCATTTATCTTTACAGCTGGCTGCTCCCTGCACGGAGGATGAAAACGGCGTTCACTGAGAGCAGCAGCCTCCTTGCGAGCACAGGCGAGTGACACCGGCCACAGGAGGAGCATCCTCGTGAGTCTTCCTGCTGCACATGCACAGAAGCCCTGAGCAGCCCTGCTAAGGCAACCACAGGGCTCGGGGAAAGGCTGAAATGAAGGATTCAGCAAATAAAACCCCACAAACCCCAGAACTCAGGCAGGGTTGTGCCTCTGTTAGCCTCAACGGGGCATTTTATCTGGCAAAGTCCCTTTGCTCTTGCCCCCTTGAGGGCTGAACATCCACTTTCCCATGGAAGGATGGTTTCAGCCCACTAAGCCTCAACAGGAAGCACATGTTGTTGCTGTATTTACCTCTTCCCTTGTAGCAGCCATTTGCACACTGCAGGGCTATTCAGAGCACACCCATATCCTCGCCAGCAGGCAGAAATTTCCTGTTCCTGGAAGCATTTGTGTGGAGAGGCAATGTATTTGACACGCATCTTCCTGGCTGAAAGCAGGTCATGGTAGCTTTTGCTCTTTTAACAATGCTGTGGAGAGCTGTGGGCAGGGGAGAGGACAAAGCCAGGACAACGGAAAACCTATTTACATCGAAGGATGCAGTAAGAGAATTGCACTTACTTCAGGCTGGAAAAGCCAGCTCATGATGTTGCCTTTTATCAGTGGCAGGGTGTCCACTAGAGCTCTTGTTCCTGGGCTGATGGCACCAGGGTGGCAGCTGCCCTGCCCTGCAGCTGGTGCTCACCTGCCCTAGCATTAACTACCACTTAATATAAAAGCTTCCCTCGTTCTTCCAAGTGCAATTTGCCATCTCAGGTATTTTTTGAAACCCGTTTTGGAAATGCCTGTGGCAAAAAAAGCACACACTGAAGGCTGGAAAGCAAGAAGTCCCCATGGAGCAGGGCAGGAGCTGGGTGTGTAGGTGTTGTCCAGCCCCGGTGCTGTGCTGCATGCTGGGGGTGTTGAGAACTGACATGGGATGTGATGCTGGCAGGAGCTGAGGTGTCCTCAGCACCTTCATGCAGGAGTGAAGGCTGAGAAACAGGGCCTGTGCTGTGCTCCAGCAGCACAGCCTGCCCCAGGCATCTGATCCTGTCTCATGGTCCAAACTGCTGACACGGGGGACTGCTGGAAATGCTCCCCTCTGTCAGGGCAAGGCCTGTATTCAGCAGTGAAGGTGACATCCCTGGGAAAGGCTCACCACTGTGACAAAGGACTCTGCATCCCTGCACAGGGCCTGCTGCAGAGGAGCTCTGCTCGAGCCTGCAGCTCTCCAGCACTGCTTGGCTCCAGTTTTCAGGAAAGCTGCTGGGTATCTGCAGAAAGCCAAGTTTCAGGCAGGACTACGGGCATGGCAAAGCCTGGCACTGAACACTACCATCCTCACAGCTTTTCACCTCCAGCCCCCTGCTCTGCCTGCAGCCACGCTGCGAAATGACCATCCTCTGGGATGGAGGTTGCAGATGAGAGCCCTGCCAGAGCACAGTCCTCCCAGAGTCCCAATCTGCCCACCCAGGTCCCCATTGTTCCTCCCTCTCAGGGCACTGACCCCCTGCTTGGGGCTGGCAGCTGCAGTCCCTGCAAACAGGTGACCCCAAAAGCACCAGCACCTGGCACTGAGGACCGGCCCCATGCCGACACAGGCTAGCAAAGAAGGAGGCTGAAAAGAATGACAGGAATTATTTCAGGTCTGGAACAACCTGCCTCAACAGTGAGCGAGTGAAGAAGCCAATCTGTTTAGTTTATCTAAGGGAAAGTTAAGAGGGAACTTAGACGCATCTATAAATACCTACATGTTGGGAACATTTCTGATTGCCAAGGTCCTTCATCCTAGCAAACAAAGGCAGCAAAACTTCCTGGTGCTGGGAGCTAAAGCAAGAGAAACCCAGGCTAACAGTAAAATACAAATTATTAATGTGAAGGATAAATAATCATCAGGCAAGCCAGGCCAGGGACAGAGCAGATTCCCCATTGCACGAAGCCTTAAAATCAAAGCTGCGTGTCTGCTGCTAAAGGAGACATTGCAACTCAGCCAGACATTTGGGGAGCTGCTGTACTTCACGGCCTGGGACAGTGAGGAAAAAAATCCCTTAAAATCACAACAGAATCTGTTCCCAATTGCTTAGGCTCTCACCCCCTCATAGGTTTTGCCCTGTGACTCCCCTGTGGTGGTGGTTCCCACCCACTGGCAAATGGAAATCAGCAGCTGAGCTCATCTTCTTGTCATATTCAGAAAACCACTGTCTCGCCCTTCAAAAACTGCTAAAGATATGGTGAATGATTGAAAATGTAGAGAGAAACAAGAGGAAAAGGAGAAATGAAACAGTAAGAGAAAAAAATGGGGTGTTACCCATTTTATTGCAGTCCAGAAAAAAGAAAGGAAACATTTAAAAAAGGACAGAAAAGAGGCAGTGCAATTTTTGTATTTAAAATACTCTGGAAGAAGACTTTGACTTGGCAAACAAGCATTATTTCCAACTTTGCCAAGAAAAACAACATTTTCATATAATTTTAAATCTGTGGTGAGCTCCATTCTTCCTGGCCACTTCATCCTTCCCAAAAGTGCATTTTGCCCTTCACTCATCCCTAAAACTCCCCTCAAATGCGTAGCCCAAACGATTTTCTTGCACCAGGTGGAAGCTGAGCTTTACGATGCACATCCAAATAAATGGTGTTTCCAAGTAAATAAGACAGCAGAGAAAAGCTCCTGGGAAGCTGAGGAACGGACCTGCCATTTAAGAGCTCGGAGAAAAAAATACGGAAATCTGCAACGTGGGAGCGTGCCAGCGCTGGGGGCGAGAGGGACGGGCCTGGGAGGGTTTCCAGCTCCACGCAGCCGCTTTATTCCTGCGTCACATCCACCTGCCCTCCGAGCCCTGAGGGCTGGCAGGGGGCCACGGCGAGTGCTAACGCAAGGGGATGATTTCAGTGCCCTCCATCCCTGGGCACAGGTGACCGCCTGATTTCCTGGTGTGAGCATCAGCAGAACAGCCAGGAGGACACGCTGCCAGCCCCAGGGGAGGGAAACGCTGCCGTGCCCGCAGTGCTGAGGGCACACGGCCCCGGCGCTGTCCCCTCAGTGCCAGGCGCTGTCCCCTCGGTGCCAGGCGCTGGCAGGGCTGGCAGGGCGGGAGGTGGCGTGGGGCGCACGGAGGCTCACCTGGGGCAGGGTGCTGTGGGAGCTGAGCACCAGGCTGCAGACACTGGCCGGCGCCTCCGTCCGCCGTGCCGTCACCCTCACCAGCCGTGGCGGCGTCCCCGGAGCACCGTCCCCGGCTCCCGTGGGGAGCCTCTGCTCACCGTCCCAGGAGGAGTCCTGAAACGAGACGTGTGGGGGGACACGTGGGTAGGGCAGGCCAGCTGCCTCCAGGCTCTCCACTGCTTCTGGAAGGGCCAAAATGAGCTTTTCCCCATGCAAGGGGAATAGTGTCTTTGGTGGGCATCCCATTTTTCATGTCAGCCTTCCTGGCACTGGCCCCACAGCCACTGCAGGCGATGGTGGAGGTTTGCTGGCCAGGGACTCTGGGGCTGTGCCGTTCCTGGGTTGCATTTCACGTTTCAGCAACACAAGATGCCTCAAACACATTTTTTTGGAGAAAGGAGGAGGGATTTGATGGTTTCAGTGGCTTGGGCTGTGTTCAGTGCAAGCAAACCCTGAGACTGGATGCTTTTTTCATCCCCCCTGCAGACAGGGCACAGTGGAGGGAGCAGGGGCACCCCTCACACCAGCTGTGCAAGGCCCACAGTTGCTTCCCTGCTTGTTTCCACATTGATTTTTAAATGTCCTTATTGAATGTCACATCTCCTTGGGGACTCACAGACTGGCCTGGCCACGGAGACTGGTGGCTGTTAGCAGCAGAGTTCACTGTTGGGTGGATCAAGGCTACAGGACACCCAAAAAAACCAAAGCAGGATCCCACTGCCTATGGCATAACATCATTAAGAATGTGTTCATAAACACATACTAGATTTGCAGGTTTGACTTTAATTGGAGAGACTGGCAACGTGAAGAGGGTCAAAAAAAGATGGCACTAAAGTGGTTCCTGAGTCAGAGTGACACAGGTACCTCCTGTAGTGATTGTGGGCAGTTTTATCCCCCCTGTTTTTGATCCCCAAACTCCTTTAAATTCCTGTTTTTCCTTAGATGATACCATTCAGCTCTATCTTCCCTGTATGACACTCAAATTTGGAGTCCCCCCAGGTATATAATGGGAAGCCAGTTCAACCTGTGGGGCAGAAAATGGTGTTTATCTGATAGGGTTATTTCACTGAAAGGAGGAATCCTTGAATTTTTGCTTTTCTGCACAAGTGTATCTCTAGATTAGGGGGATCCCACAGCATCCCATGGCAGGGCAGTGAGTGGGGGATGGAAAGAAGGCCTGCAAAGACACGAGGCAATTTTATTTACCTTGGTGCCTTTGAGATAACTGAGACCCTACTGCTCAGTTCCTGCCTCTCCACCTGGTGCTGTATCTTTTAGAAGGCTGTTGAAAATTGAAGAGAATGCAAATAAGAGAGACACAAGTTATCTGAGAGCTGGGAAAAAATCCTGAAAAGGGAAACTTGAAAGACTCAACCTACTTCACTTATCAAAAGTGGCTGGATCAGAGAGCTGAAACGCCTCCACGGGAGACAGCGTCAGACGGGAGCAACTAATCCAGCTGCAACTGCAGAGCAGGAGCCAGAGCTGGAGCTGGAGCTGTTCACATTAGGAGTAATTCAATTAACACTTGTGAACCAGAGAGGTTGCCTCATTAATGAGACAAGCTATCACAGAGGATGTGTGGGAACAGCCTGGCTGTGAGCTGGGCAGGCTGTGGTGGCCAGCAGCCTGCTGTGCCCCTTGAATCCCTCTCAGGAGTGTGCAGGGTCTGGCCCCGCAGCACTCTGAGGGTGGCTCTTACCTCAGGCAGGTTTTGGGGCTCTCTGGGTGTGACTGTGGAGCTGGGCTCGCTGTCCCCAAGCTGCTGCCTGGCTGTGCCATGACGTGCACCCAGGCTCGGAGATTGCAGGGGTGCCGAGCGCAGCGTGAAATCATAGAATTCATGGATATCTGCAAAACAGCAGGAGAAACATCCTCAGGACCGGGAGGCAGCCTGATGCCTGACAGCAACCTCTGTGGGGTTGTGACCTCCTACTCTGCCCCAGGGTCTGAGCCCTCAGCGAGAGGCTGGCACCCTGGGAGAGGGCTCTGCTGGCTCCCTGTGCTGGCTGCGTTGCCCACCACACCCCCTCTGCAACGCAAGAGGTGCAGTGGGGTGCCTGGCTCACCGTGCAGTGGCTCTGGAAGGTGTGGGAATGTCCATGGAGCAATGACCACCCAGCCCACAGGGACTAAGAGCAAACTGTGCTCGGCAGCATCAATCCAAAACCCACCCCATCCTGCTCTCCTCCAGGCTGTGCCAGCCCCAGGCAGGGTCCCCTGTCCCTTCTGCTCTGAAAAGCCTCCTGCACCAGGCAGCCCCTGCCTGCCTGCCTTGATGCTGATAGGCTTTTCCTCCCCAGCACTGCTCCCCAGCACCCCTGGCCTGTGGAGGGGCTCCCTTCCCAGTGGGACAGGCAGAGAGGGCACAGGGCACTCGGTGTACAAGCTCTAACGCTGATGACTACAGCTCTGGTATCCCCAGCTCCCTCCCTGGTATCTCCCCTCTTCCCACCTGCACGCTGCCACAACAGACATCAAACACCCTCATTCTGGGCTCCAAGGACCTGAGTCTGCTGCTGTGAACCGTAGTGGCTCCAAAGAGAGGCATGAAAATGGGGTGTACCAGCCCTCGCTGCTCCAGAGAGTTATGGGGTGACAGTGAGACCTGAGAGCAGCTGCCCAGGCAGAGCTCCAGAGGGGCTCTGGGAGCCCAGACCCTCTCCTAGCCCAGCCAGGAGGATTTCACCCTCTCCTGGTCTCACACAGAGGATTCCAGGGAGCAGAAGGGCTGCAGTGGGCTCTGCTCCTCCCTAAGGAAGACCCCACTGCTGCACACTCAGGCAGCTGCCGGCTCCTGGCAGCCCCAGTTCATCTCCAGAGCCAGCACCTCCACAGTGGTCAACACATCCATTGCAGAAGTGTTTAATTTGAAAAAGGAAACTACATCAAAAGTGAGAACCTGTTTTTATGAAGAAACTGAAAGGGGTAACAAAAACTTGTGGGAGGCTCTGAGCCTCTTTAGAGAGACCCACTGGGACATCAGAGCAGACACGAAGGGTCTGGCTGGAGGATGCCGTAAAGGCAAAAGGGAGGAAAGCAAGGCTTGACTGCAGAGGGAAAGAGGCTATTGAAAATGAGAAGACATTAATCTGAACTGCTGAAGCTGCATCTAAATGAGAAAACCAGAATGGATGGTAACAGGTTAAAGGTAAAGCTCCAAGAGGTCGGCCAAAAGAGTTTGGTAAACGCCTTCCAAAAGCCATAAAAAATGTAATAAATCCCTTCAAGCACCTGGGAAACAGGAAGCCTGGCGGAGTCGGCAGGGCCAAAAAGTCAAGGCAGCATAAATGAGCACTTGAAGCAGGAAAAGACACAGCAGGAACCTGAGTTCATTTTCTGTACCTGCCTCTGCTGTGGAGGAAGCTGGAGAGCTCCTCTTCTGTGAGCGACTCGAGGGGCGAGCTGTGGGTCTCAGCCTGAGGGGGACGTGGCCATTCCCACGGCACTCCCTGGGAGCTCATGGATGAAGCACCTGCACTTGCCCTCCAGCCTGTGATTTCCCACCTGAAACTATGCCACACCAAGGCACCACGAGGTATTAAATGCCCACATCACAAAGGTTTCAACAGGAAATGTGGTGAGCATGGGCAGTGTAAGCAGGGACACGCTGACCACTGCCTGAGGCTGGTTCCCAGGTGTAGCAGGATGCTCTAAGCAGGGATATAGCAGCTGAAAATTTGTTTTACAGGTTCACCAGTGAAGGCCTGAGCAAGGAGGGTCTGCAGAGCAGTGGTAAGATCAAGTGAGGAGGGTCTGGTCTTCTAAGTGCTGAAGAATACTGAGAGCAGCTTACCCAAACTCTCAGACCCCACCATGAGGACATGCAGGACATGCTCCCTGACTGAAGCTGGGAGCAGCAAGAATGTGCACGCTCTGATGTGGAAGTGAGAGTCAGGAGTGGTGAGAAGAAGAAACTAAAGAGCTGCTCATGCCTTTTTCAGCACAAAGTGTATTTTGCTGATTAAGTCTGATAACACATAATCTAAAAAAATGCATTATGAGTGACAGTTAATCACTTTGTACTAGAAAAGGCCAGTCACACTTTTGCACAGTGAGGACTTCTATTATACCTCCCTAAGGTGTGCAAAGATCCTTCCCTTGAGTGGAGACACCCCTCAAGGTCACTCCTTGAGGCTGAGTCTGAGGTTTGCCCTTGGTCATTGGTATGGGTGAGTAACATCAATCTCTACTTAATAATTGTTTAGCTAGCTTTAATATAATTGCTTTAATATTGCCTTAAAAACAGTGCACTACACTAGTAGTTATAGCTATCCATACTGTTTAGTAAATAATTCTAATTAATCTCTTTCTATTCTAATCCTTTTCATTACTGTAATCAATTTAAAGAAATCATTTAATATATTTATATAAATACATTAGGTTTATCATCCTTAATCCTGTGGGACAAAGTTGTATAAAGGTTCAATTACACCTGTATAATCCTTTGAACATATACCATTGACAAAGTCTGGGGCTAAGACTAGATGCAGCTGCACCCAGGCTCCTCTCTGAGGATGAGTTTAGAAAGGAATGATGTCCTTTCTTCACCTCATGATTCAACAGCTTTTGTAATAAACTTTGTCTGAAGCTCCCACTCTGCCTGTGACACCAGGGATGCTTTCACAGAGCAGGGCTGCACGCCCAGACACAATTCCCCATCCTCTCTCCCTGTGCTTAACCACGTGCCCATGCACTGCAGCAGCACATCCCTGTTGCAGATGGGACGAGAGAAGCATCAACCCCCATCTTCCAGCTCCCGGGGACTGCCCTATCTGCTGACCTCCCAGCTGGAGGGGGAAAGCTGCTATAAATCTCAGCTACTGGCAGACCAGCTGGGTGCCCAAGGGCAGCCCAGCCAGGCTCTGTGGCTGCCCGAGTGCAGGGAGCACCGTGCCACTGCCTGGCATCAGTGCCACTTTCGGAGCTGCTGTTTTGTGCTGCCAGGCTCTGTCCTGTGCCCTGGGAGACACGTGGCAGCTGGCAGCGATGGGAGGAGTGGGAGTCCCCAGATGTACCCACCGCACCTGGGGCACCCCCTCTGCAGCCCCCTGGCTGCCAAACAGGCTGCTGGCAGCCCCCGAAACCCTCCCAAATCAGACACGAGGTCGCAGCAAGCACTCACTTCACAGCCAGAGAAACTGGACTTTGTTTTCGTGCTAAAACATCTCTCCCTCTGGTTATAAAAATAATAATTGCGTAACAGGATAGCAGCGGCTTCAGGCTGCACGGATTACGTTGGGAACACACAAAACTTTGCAAGAATGAAAACAGGATTTGAACTGCCCCATTGTGGGGGTGTGCTGCTGCCGGCATCCCCGTTTGTCACCCATCTGCTGCAGGAACACAGCCCCGGGCAGCCAAGCTGGCAAGGAGCCTGAGGGGCAGGAAATTTGTCCCCTGAAGCAGCCACTCTCCACCTCCAAAACCCTCAGCCCAGTTTAGGTGCTTGCCAGAAGAGAGAATTGTTGCTGGCACCAGGGATTAGAGGAGTTTCAGGATTGGTGGACAGGGTTCAGGCAGCAAAGGACAGAAGTACATTTTAGGACACATGCACATGGCATTAAAGGTAATTTAAATATATGCTGGTTTGCCTCATTCCTTATGAGCATCACAAATTGCACACAAGTCTGCCTCACCCGTGCACTTTAAGAGCAGCACTACCTGAAAAGCCTCCATAAGAGGATGGTGTGGTAACAAAAGATGAAGCTACATGTTCTGTCTTACAGCCCAGTTTCTGTGTGATGACATGTAAATCCGTTCTGGATCAAATATGGAAAAGTAACTCGAGATTTACAGAGATTAGAATTTTTCGAACAATTTTTTCCTGGGGTTAACACATCAAATAAATGTCATTAAATATTTCTATAGCACCAGCATCTGCACACTAACGCAGTGCCCCTGTGCCAGCCACCACATGCACTTCCAGAAAATGACATTTCTTCCCCAATGCAGGCCCTGGCACCAACTGCAGCACCACAGACTTACCCCAAGCAGAAACCCCAGCCTTGCACCAGACCCCCAGCCACAGCCCCACTGCCATTCACACCCATGGCTGCCACAGATCTTTTTCAAGCAAGCTGCAAGTTTCCATTCTTGCTATGGGCAAATCTGCAAGAGGAGGAGTCCTAAGGGCTGGGAATCCTCCAGATTCCTCCAGTTTTCCACCCTGGCTCCTGCAGCCACCCGGTGAAGCCATTACCCGGTGAGGCAGTGCTGCTGGCAAGCTGGTCTTGCTGGAGTTTTGCACCCAGGGAGGCACTACCTGCCTCTCCTTCTGCCTTCACCACATCAGGGTGCTCTGGGAGGAATCTTCTGTGGGGTAAAAGGAGCTGCAGGGGAGGACTGGGGGCCCAAGCAGCTGACAGGACTTGCAGAGGTCTGCACAGGCCACTGCTCAGGCACAGGAGAGGAGCTGAGTCCCAGAGGATTTTTGGGAGGAGCTCGGCCCCTTGGGCTGCTGGCAGTTGGGATAGCTGGACACACACAAACCCTGCCTGTCCACCAGCTTCTCCCGCTGCAGAGGGCACAACGGCCCCTTTCAGCCCCGGCTCTGGGAAGGAAAGGTCAGGGAGCTGCTTTTGTGTGCAAGCCCATCCTCCCCAGCAGCACAAGAGACCAAACATCTCCCTGAGGGAGTGAAGGGAAAGCGGGGCCACCATGGCCCCAACCCAGGCTCCTGGAGCACCCCTTTGCCGGGCTGTTTCCTTGCAAGTCACGCACTTGGCTCCACAGCCTCAGACACAGGGAGAGAGGGGCCAGGAGAAGGGAGCCAGCACAGCCTGTTTTCCCTCTGCACAGCCAAGGAATTTCTTTTGTGCGGAGCAGGGTTTGGCACATTCCAGTGCAGAGCAGCTCCCGCAGCGCTGTGCTGAGCCGAGCCGAGCCGAGCCAGCCGCGGCACGCACTGGGACAGGAGCTGTCCTGGCACAGGCAGTGTGCCCCCGGCACGGGCAGCTCCGGGGACAGGGAGGTGGTCACAAGGATTTAAAGGGCCGTGCCGTGCTCAGAGGAGTCTGGCAGAACACGGTGCATGTGCAGAGCAACACCGGGCACGATGGCAGTGACTGATACACCCAGCACAACACGGACGCATCCTGGACACAACACAGGCTGGGGCTTCTGGAGACCCCCAAACAGCTTATTCTTTAAAACATAAAAGCATAGGGGAAGTCATATCCCTGGCATTTTTCATGTGGACCAGCTTGGCAAACTCCATGATGTTTGTCACTGCTGGTGGCTCTGCTATGGCCTGATGCATTTTGATGTTCAAACTCCAGTTGGCCAATGTGTGCTCTAGGAAAGCACTACCTGCAGGAGCAGGTGACCTGAGGACAGGGATGGACCATGCTCACACATTATTCTTCCCCAGGGGCTGAAAAAAAGCAGGGGTGTGTTGCTGAGAGGCTGCAAGAGGAGGGACCTCTGCAGGCTAAGGCCTCTCCAGAGCCAGAAGCATCTGGCATGGCACGGGGCAGTGAGATGGGAGCTCTGCACTGAGCAGCGTGTCTGTGCTCTCCTGCAAATCCTCCTCCCACACTGAGCCAGTGCTGTTACTCGGAGCAGACTTCAGACAGAGACACAACGGCCCACTGGGAAAAGGAGGGGTGAAAATAAATAGAATAGAAATGTTCTATCACCCTTGCAGAGTTGTTACTGTGCTCCAATGGGTCCGGGCCATGGAGACAAAGTAACCCAGCGTGTGCCAGCCGTGTGTGGCCACAGTGAGCACACAGCCAGACACAATGTCCATGCTGGGACAGAGGAATTCACAAACCTACACTCCAAGGGGAAGCAGGGGGGGAGGTAAACACATCTAGAGAAAGGCTCGCTCTGGCACGGGGAATTAATATCCTGTTAAACCAGTCGAAAAGGTCACCAGTAAACAAGCGACACTCCCAACACTCCCTCGTGCCAGGGCTGATAGGACACCAAGACAAACGGCTGGGAGCAGGGAGAGCTGGGGACTCTGCAGCATCCGCCTGCCAGCGTGTAGCTGCAGCCAGCTCGGCGTGCGTGCAGACGTGTTCTCTGCAGCCACCCTCTCTCCACAGCACTTCTGCACTAACAGCAATAGCCCCAGGCCTGGGGAAAGCTGCTTCACTGCCTTCTCACAGCCCCAGGGAGGACTGGCCAGCACACAAAAGCAGCCAGGGGTGTTGGGCTACTGTCAGGTTGGTCAAGGTCACAGCCCTGCTCGGGATCGCTGCCTCCAGTGATCATCTAAATGATCATTTAGAGAGCGAGTTGTATAAATTAAGAGATAAGAAAGGAGATGTACACTGGCTCCTTCAGTGTGGCTCCTTCACCTGCCCTGGGGAGTCCACCCTTGCCACATGTCTCTGCTGCTGCTGGCATAGACATTCCAGCACAAGACCTTTAAAAGGACATGCTGGGACTGAAAGCCTCCAGGTGATGCTCCAGCAGCAAGAAAGAAAAAAGGAAAGAATGAAATTGCTCAGGACACAGCACACAACTTCATTTTCAATGGGAAACCTGAAGCACAGAGGAGCTGCTGGCAACTCATCTCTGCAGGCACAGAAGTGGAACTCTGGCTGCAGAGGTGTGAAGAAAAGGTGAGAGCTGCCAAGAGAACGGCGACAGTGAGGGGGAGCACCAGGGCTGAGACAGCCTTGGGTCAAAATGCATGGAGAGTGAGCCACAGACCACATGTGGAGCTCTGCACCCTGCGGCCTGCGTCTTCCTCTAAGACTGCAGAGCCTCTGGGGTGCTTCCCCTTCCTTCCCACCAGGGAAACTCAGCTTCTCTCCCAGGAGATCCAGGAACAGAAACCACGAGGGCTGCAAGCGTTTCCCAAGGCCCACAGTGAACAGAACTTAAGGAGAACAGCAAGATAGCTGTGTGCCTTGCACAGAGAAGCTGCATTTGTCTAAATCCACATGGAGAGCTTTATACAGTGCTCAAAATGCCATTTTCTGGTGTCCAGCCCTGAGATGAGCCTTGTTGTTAAGTCTGTTTCTTGTGTGAAACTGAGCCGCTGGAACAGTGTGTTACAAGTGCTGGTGGGTCTAAACACAAGAAAGGCCAGGATACCCCAAAGCAGCTTGGGTACGTGTGGATTCTCTCTTAAAGACAGAAAAATCTAGTTTTCCTTCCTGGAAACACCAGGCCTGCACTGCACAGAGAGTGCTCACAGCACGGCAGGGTCCCTTAGCAGGTGCTGGATAGATCAGGCACGGTCTGATCAAGAAGGTGTTACCCCTTGTCCTCAATCAGACCGAGGAATCCCGCTCACATTACCAACACCCAGTGATTGCAGCCGTATCTCCTGCCCAAGCCCTGGAGGGGAAAGACAGCCCAGCTCCCTGGCATTACACGCCCTGTGTTTCCACAGAATGCACTGGTCAGTGCCAGGCACCGGTGCGGGACCAGGCTCCCGGGAGACCCCACTAAACACGAGGCTGCAGGGACTGCAAGGGACTGCGAGGCAGGGGCTTACCCAGCAGAGCCTGGAAGAGTTCACTTTGGAAGATGTGCGAGACTTTTCCAATGGAAGCTTTTAACTCCTGCTCCTCCGGGGCCCGCAGGGTGCTTTGGTATCTGGTCAGAATTTCCACTGCCCGTTCAGTGTCTGCAGAGATGACACAGGAGTAACAAGGCATTAACATTGAAGGATGTTAAGGGAAGGCCTGAGTGCAGCCTTGGGTAATGCCTCAAGCTGCCTTCCACCAGTTTGGAGTTTTAAAAGTCAGCCAGCCACAAAGGCCGTCTCCTTACACACACCTGGAAAACCTAACCCTGCTGAGAGGCACCGAGGGCCCACGGCAGAGACCTGGGCAGGGATGGGGGGGAGGTGGTTCTGCCACCAACCCTGAAAATCAGGGGCTAAAATCAGATTGACTCACCTCTGAACCCTGGGTCACTGGGCAGCCTGAACGCCTCTGCCACCTCCCAGGCACAGAAGCCGTTCAGGAGCTGGACACATTCTGGTTGCACAGGGCTATGAATACTACTGCAGGAACTGCAGTCTCCCACACAGGGCCAGATGGCTGCAGCAAAGCTGAGCGTAGGCCCATTCACGTAGTGCAAACAGCTCAGCTACAGGAGTGGCAAAACTTGGGTTTCTACAGGGTGAAGCATAAGAATTGCTCAAAGCAGCAAGCAGCCATGGGCCAGCAGGAGACAAGTGGGAAAGGAACACGATGCCTTGGGGTCAGAGGAGATGCTGGTGAGGAGGGGAGCTGGAGGCTGCCATGGAGCAAGGTTTTGGTTAATGACTGGGCTAGCCACAGCTATGAGAAAACCCTGGACCTAAAATAGTGGGACTGTGATCTCTCTGCCTGGACACCTCTATACTTCTCTGGGCAGACAGCCAGAGCTGCCAGTGCAGCCCCGACCTCAGACATGACCCGTATCTCTGGCAGGTGGTGAGCTCCTGTGGACCTTGAGACCATCCCTGCCCTATCAGTGGATATTTCCCTTTGTCACCCAGGCAGACTGCAGACAAAGAGCGTCTGTGTGAGAAGGCAGGGAAGCTGTCCCGCCACTGCTGGAGACTCATCTTTTAAGCCAGGAACTCATGCAGAAAGGATGACCCTGCTCATCATAGGGCTCTCGAGAATTCAGGTCATCAAACAAGGGGGCCTGTGTCTGCTTGGGTACGTGCCACCTGGTGTCCCAGCTCGCCCAGCCCCCCAGCTTCTCCTCGGCCGAAAGGGAAAGGGGGTCCTCCTGCCTGTGTCACCAGCCCACACTGACTCATCGTGGGAGCAGAACAGGGAAAGGAGTCCGGGGAAGTGTGAACAGCTCTGACTTGGAGCTGGGCTCCACACTTGCTCCAGGAAAAGAAGGGACTTCCCCGAGCTTTATGGCAATCCTAGCCCTCTGCTATTACTAAGAGCTTCCTTTTCTGCAAGATAAAACAGTGGCTTCAGACACTGCCCAGCATACCATGAGCAGGGCTGAGATGTCTCTGCCTGGTCATTCCTGACCTTATCAGCAGAAGCTAAAGAAGCAGATGGAGAGCTGGGGCCACCACACCAGGACACAAAGACTGTGAGTCTGGTGTAAACTTCTCACCGCAGCCCAGGCTGCGCAGCAAGAGCGGAACGCACCCTGTGCTGACCTCTGTGCTGCTGGCCACTCGTACCGGGAGTACGGTGGCTGCTGGAGCAGGGGAGCGCTGGCTCCGGATCTGGGGAAGTGCTGCGCACCCAGCGTGGCAGGGAGACCGGAGGGCTTCCTACAGCTCCCGAGCACATGGTGTCCAGGGCCCATCTCCACGTGCCTCAAGGTGCACGCAAGTCCGACTTACAGGAAACCCCTCCTCGCAGAGCCCAAACCCCCATGCCCGCTCTCCTCCCCGCAGCACGCAAGGGAGCTGCAAGCAGAGCATCCCACGGCCACCCACTCTGAGCCACGGCGGCACGACGTGTCCACAGCCCGAGGAAGGCGTGAAGCGAGGGCGCCCAGTGCTGGGGTGTTAACCCCCGGGTCGCACGGCCGCCCGCGGCGGGGAGCGAGGGCGGGAGTGCCCGGCAGGAGCGCGCAGCACCGGGCGCGGTCCCAGCG
>VWZW01005597.1:198025-211137 GCA_013397115.1 Edolisoma coerulescens
GGAGGGCCCGGCCGCCCGCCCCGGTTCCCCGCGCCGGCGGTAGGTGGCACGGAGGCGCCGCGGAACGAGCCCGCCCCGGGCCGGTACCGTCCGGGCTGCGCCGGCTCCTTCTCCGGGCCGGCAGCGCCGCCGGCAGGGAAAGGTGCGGAAGGGAGGACGCAGGCGTGCCCGCCGCACCCCTGCGGGCTCTGTCTGCCGCTCCTCTGCTTTATTGACATAAATAGACAGCAACAAGTCAAACTGACACGATACCCCTCTCCCTGTTCAAGGCCCTGCTGCAACATGACCGACGCCGAGTCCCACCGCTCCCTCTGCTGCCTTGGAGCAGCAGCAGGAGCGTGAGCACGGTCCTGCCAGCCCCTGACACCCACCACCCCCAGCCCTGCTCCTTTTCTCTCCCGAGCAACAGGCATTAACTGCTGCATGGAGTGCCAGGACGCTGTCTCGTGCACATGAAGCCAGCAGCAGCCAGGACAGGATTTCTGTCCAGGACGGGAGGGTGAAGAGCTCAGCTTCCCCTTTGTCTTGTGCCAAGCCACTCTGCACCCCCCGTCCTATTCCTCAAGCCATGGGGCAGGGCAGCCCCCAGGGGAGCAGCCCTTACACCAGGTGCCCCATCACTGGCTGCAGAGCTGCTGACAACAGGCAGAGACAGCCCTTCCCCTGCACCAAACAGCGACCCAAATCCCCGCTCCTGTCCAGACCCCAAGGCAGAGGTCTCAGCTCCAGCACTGCTGGATAAATATTCTGCCCCTAGGCAACCCCTGCAAAGCTTTAGTTCCTTGCTGCCAGTGGGAAATGAGAACCCAGTTCCAAGTCTTTTCAGCTGAGGGCAGCTGTGCACCATGAAAAGGAGCCAGGAAGGCCACGGTAGAAAGGAGGCTCGGGAATGAGTCTGAAAAGGAAAGGAGCCTCGAAGCTGGCCTGAGGAGTGCTCCCCGCTTGAGCTGTGCAGGGCTCTGGCTGCCCCTCCCCATGGCTGACGCAGGCAAGAGGGGTCACTCTTGCATCAAGCTGTTGATCTTTGTGAGCAGCACATCCGTCTCAGACTCTGAGGAGACAGAGAAAAAACAGTCATTGTGGGCAGCCACCATCCCGCAGCGACAGTCGGACTAGCCTGAAAAGCAGGTTTGAGGATACTTGGGGAATGTGGGATTCCCTAGTGCTGTCCCACAGGGCTGCTTGTTAAGGGCAAGACAGGAGGAACTCCCTGGGCTGGGATTCCCTTCCCTCCCCCAGCCATCCCAAACCAC
The DNA here is from genome assembly GCA_013397115.1 of Edolisoma coerulescens. Classification (NCBI taxonomy): domain Eukaryota; kingdom Metazoa; phylum Chordata; class Aves; order Passeriformes; family Campephagidae; genus Edolisoma; species Edolisoma coerulescens. The sequence continues at coordinate 199,279 of VWZW01005597.1, forward strand.
TCCGTCACGTTTTGCTGGAGAAAGCTGCCTGCCTGTCAGGGAGAGTCCCGCAGGCAGAGCCTGCCTCCAAGGGAGGGAAGCTCTCGTTCCGTGTGCACTCACCCGCTGGCCTTCTTCTGTGGGAGCATTTCCTAGGAGATGGAATAAGGATCGATGTTAGCATGCAAGTCTGGTCTCACCATTCCCTCCCCTGAGCTGCCAGCTGGAGGCTGTGGGGCCCCGCAGTCCCAGAGGGAACTGCTCTCAGTGCCTGCAGCACTGGCAAAAAGGAGCAGGACCAGGATCCCCCAGCCTCAGCCCACCAAGCCCTGGGGTGCAGAGTGGGTTAGAAAGTGTGAGCTAAGGCATCAGCAGCTCCAGGCAGGGTCAGGGCAGAGTTTTAGCTGCAGCCTGGTGATAAAAGCTGCCTCCACACACTTCTGTCCTACTTAGCCGGACAGGAGAGGACCCCCCCGGGATCTGAGTCCACAGAGGGGTGGCAGCAGGTTTAGGTCTGCACCAGCCACCCAGGGTACACCACAACCTCCTCCAAGAGACCTTGCCTCAGGAGGGGGAAAGGGATCAAACCTACTTCAGCAAGACGAAGGCCCAGATGATGATAAGGAAGGAAACGCAGTCTACAACGACCCAGATCATGAGGTATGTGCTGCTGGGCTGCAAGGCAACGAGACAAGCCATTGAACACCAGCTAGGGGTGGTGTGCTGTGGCACAGCCCTGCCTGCTGTGCCACCAGTCCCTTCTACAGGGTCACATGTTCCCATGCCAGTACAGCAGTGAGCATGAAGTCACCCTCCAGGCAGCTGCACAGGGCTGCTGAAGAAAGGGACCCACAAGTGCCTGGGACACAGGGCTGTGGGGCAGGGTAAGGGATGCAGGGGTCACTTACAAGCAGCCAGATGGGGTGTTTCATCTCCTTCAGCACCTGGCAGGCGTTGGTGGTGACAGAGCTCACCCCTGAGCACCACAGCACGGAGAAGAGCCAGGGCTGGTTCACCACGTACAAGTTGACAGAGATGTTGTCCTGGCGGTACTGCCTGCATGGGACAGCTGTGGTCAGAGAGCAGACAGCAGGGTGCCACCACACTGCACAGCCAGAGAGGGCTGCACATCTGGGATACGATCCAGCACTTGCAGCCACATGGAGGCACTATCTGGAGATCCAAACCCAGGGATTTGCTGGCAAGGCAGAGGACTGCAGCCAGCTCCATCCTCTGTACCAGCCCTGCCACTTGTCCACAAGGCACACACCCCCCTTCCCAGCAGCACACCAGCACTCAGCCTCAGCTGGCCCTCACCTCTCTTGGCCCTTGGGACAGTGCCCAGACCCCCATAACTCCCAGGTACTTGGACAAAGCATTCTCACCTGATCTCCTCAGAGCTCATGTCCTGGTAGGGCAGATTGACGTGCAGTACTGGCTCCTTCTCATTCTCGAGTCTCTTCCTGCCGTACACTTGCTGGACACCTGGGGCCTGCTGTTGGACGTCCTCCCTGAACCCATCTGGAAGCCAGAGCACCTAGGCAGGAGCCAGAGAGCACGTGCAGAGGAGAGGTGCTCCAGAGAGTTTGCTCTCTTCCAATATTCCCTCGCAGGTCCAGGCCCACATGGCCTGCTTAGACAGCTGCTTCCTGCCCCCCATCTCCACACTCAGCTCCTCCGTGAGGATCTCAGCCAGGACAGTCTCCTAAGAGCTTGCCCCAGCCAAGAAGTAAGCACAACAGGTCCCATCGAAGGGGGAAAGCAGTTCCAGCCTAGGGAATCTGCAACAGTTAAGTCCTTTCTGGGTCCTTGAACGGATCAAGAAGTGAATCTATTTAGACCCAACTCTGCAGCAAGAATGCATATTGGATAAGCACTATAGCAGAAGTCTTTCCGTGCCCCCTCCTGCCCTGCATTCCCACAGGGCCAAGAAAGGTGATTCGAGTGCTGATTCATCCCCTAAGGGCAGCACATATCCTGTGCTGCAGGGGTTGGATGAAGCATAAAGGGAACACAGGAGGGTGCAGCAGGAGTCCAAGAGCTGCAGGGAGAGGTGTGGTGGAGTGTGGGCAGGTGGAAGCCTCAGCATTGTATTCCTGCTCATGCTGACAGTGTTGGTCCCCTCCCTGCACTGAGTCATTGTTTACACACCAGGGTGGCCAGTGCTGGGAAACCAAAGTATTTAGAGGAGTCTGAAGCTGTAGGCATTAAACCCTAATTACTGGCAACTTCTCCCAGCTAGAGAACCCCACACCTGGGCAGGGCTGCCCAGCAGGGATCACGTATGGGACGTGGTGTATGGGGTGTCAGGGAGGCTCCGTGTGGCTGGCAGGGCACCTCCCACCCGGCAGGGGTGTGACAGCAGGGCCTGGCAGGGGTGGGGTGGTGACCAGCTCACCTGCTGCAGTGGGATGCCTGACTGTAAAATTACTCCCAGGGTGACATTGACAAAGTTCTGGTAGTCACTGTGGTTCTCAGGCCGGAGGTCGAACATGATGGAGATGTTTCTCTGCTTGGCTGCCTCTAGAGCCTGTTCCAGGGACGGGATCCTCTGTCTGATTGTCTCGTTGCGATCAGCAGGAGAAAGACTCTGCACAGTGGGAAATGGCCTCCGCTGCAAGGGGGAGAGAGGGGCAGTCATCACAGGCTTCCACATCCCAAACTGGTGGGATTCTTCCACTTCTCAAACTGGTGCCTGTCTTTGACTCAGTTCCCTACACTGGCCTCTCTATGTGCTCTCCAGTGCAGACAGGCACAGGGATCCTCCCTATGCACATCCATGGGGCACCTCTACCCTTCTCCCCACTAACAGCACAATTCAAGCAGCCCCAACACCTGTGGGCATTCAAAGCTGCTCAGCAGCAGTTTTGGGAAGAGCCTGGCCACAGCTGCCTTCAAGCCCAGGCAGGCTGTGCAGCTCAGAGCAAACACGAGACATCCCCTCTCAAAGCAGCCTCCTCCGTGACTCAGCTGAGGAGTCAGAACAAACCCCAGCTTGGGGCATAACCGCACCCAAGGGATTTGTGCAGGCTTCTGCACCCTGTCCAGGTGTCTGCCAGCACCAGTGCTCCAGAGGGAAGGTTCTGGAGCCCCAGGGCAGGGCTAATGCTTCACCCCAAAATGCACCCATTCCTGACCAGCCACCCTAAAGGCATTCCTGACCTCCAGAAACCAGCTGCCAGCATCCAGCTGCTGGAGGTCTGTCCAGTTGAAGGCAGTGCTCTGGGCAGCCCTGTCAGGGAACACAGCCTGCACGTTGGTGGTCCTGGTGAGTTCCTCGTCATGCATGAGGAATGGGACCCCGTCAGCACTGGCAAAGGAGCACAGAGGAAAGCCATATGTTGTAAGCTGTTTGTTTCCTATCCCTGTCCTGGCATTTCTACCCTCTCCCAGCCACCTGCTAGAGTAACCCCCACCCTTATTCTCCTTGTGGCCCTTTACACAAAAATGTGCACCTAGGGACCAAGCCAGCAACCAAGTAGCTCCTTGCTCTCTAAAACAGCTGTCCCAATAACAGGATTACATGAGATGAACTGGAGCCAGGGTCTGTTTTCCAAGCAGTATCCCTCCCCGGATGGAGCCTCCCTCCCTGGAAGGCAATCTGCATGGGGAGGACAGAACCCAGTACCTCTCCCAAATCATTGGGACACCAAGCTGGAGCCAGTCCCATACTGGGAAGGTGGGAGTGACAGAGCCCTTTGAACAGGGCTGCCTCCAAATGCAGGCTGTATCAGTCCTCCAGGGGCCTTCCAGAATGCCCCCTGTGGGAGATGACATCCCAGCACACACAGACCCCTTCCTCCCTGAGCCCCTTTACCTCACCATGACGTCTGTCTCAAAGACTTGCACATCACACTCCACCGCCTTGTGCAGTGACATGAGGGTGTTCTCGGGGGCCAGCTGGAAAAAGGAATGGTGTTAGTGCAGAGAGCATGGGCAGGACAGGGCAGCAGGCAGGCACTCATCCTGCCTGGATGCACCCAGCAGCTTGGCTGGGCTCTAGGGCAACCACAGTGAGACTGGGGTGACCTGGGCATGGTGGGGAATGGAAAAGGACTGGGGATAGCAGCCAGAGCCTGCCTGGTCCCTGCTTCCCAGCCCACACTACACAGCCAAGCTTTCTGCTCAGAGTCACATGCTCCTGGTCCAGTAGTGCTCAGGAAGCAGCTCTGTCCTGCAGCTGCTGCATCCCCCTCCTCACTCTGTGCTGGGCTGGCCAGAGCTCGTCCAGGCCTGTGGCCACAAGGATCTGTGCCCCACAGCCAGGCACAGCTTGGCTTTTCCTGGGGGAGCAGCCTGCCCCATCCACCCTGACCACTGCCAGGGTGCTGGTCACTCACCATGGGTGCTCCTCGATGGCCAACTAGGGCTGGCTTGGGGGGCAGCTGGTTCTCCTCCATGATGCAAGGGGAGGTGATTCCCAAGGGAGCCAGGTATAGTGCAATCATCGCTGCGCAGTACACAAGCAGCAGAAACACCCTGAGACCTGCAGGCAGAGACAGAAATTACAGGGGATGAGGTACAGAGGGAGAATTTTTCAGGTCACTAGGAATAAGCCAAGGCTGCTTCACCTGGCATTAACCTGTCGTTGCCCTAGGTCAAACATTGCATCCCCAGCCTCGGGCACACTGCAGATTTATTCTTGGCCCACTACGTGTCCTTGCATCCCAACTCAGCACTTCTGCAGCACTCTGCCACCTGTAGCCCTCCTTCAGCTGCAAAGCAGGGAGGGCTGAAGCTGCAACAAGGGCTGGTCATGAGAAGCAACCAAGAGCAGGCATTCCTACCACACTGGGGACCTGTTCCCACTGCACTGGTGCTCCCCAAGCACCACTCTGCCAACAGTGCTGCTCAGCTGGGTGGCAGGAAGCAGGGCACCAGCCAAGGTGACAAGAGGAGGCCTTGGAGGGGGGTTACCTGTATTGCGGGTGCGGTAGATGACGCTGGCCAGGGGCCAGGCAAGGAGCGTCATTCCCCCCACGGTTCCAATGTGCAGGAAGGGACCTGTTGCCTGGGGAGGCAAAAACAAACGGGGTGTCAGGCAGCACCAGTCCCTGTCCTAAAATACACATGCTCCAGTGCCAGGGACCTGCCACTGCAGCCAGTACTGCTGGAAGATCCAGAGTGCCAGGGAGGGACGGACAGGCTGCTGGAGGATGGAACAGACTCCCTGCTCTGGTCCAGCCACCATTCATCAATCTGGTGGCAGCTGCTCCAGGCAGGACTGCAAGAGCAGAAGGAGCACCTTGCCTGGCCAGGCAGCAGAAGTCAAGGGCAGGGAATTAACCCCCAGTGCACACAGCCGTGCTGGGGGCTTCAGTCAGCACCCTTCAGCTCAACCCCACAGGCCGGGCACTGGGTACAGCAGGGGAATCCCTGGAATCGAGGTGACTCACCTGCAGGGAGATACGAGCGCTTTTCCACTCCTCCGCCCACTTTATTCCCAGCCCTGTGAAGGCTGCAGCCACCACCAGGGCAGTTAGGATCAGCAGGATCTGTGGGGCAGGGCACAGGGCAGTTAGGGGAGTACACAGCATCTTGCAGGCCAGGCAGAGTCCTCCTCATCCCTTCCTCATGAGCCCCTGCAAGCCCTGATAGCCCACTTTCCCCCTCTGGGTTTGCAGCTGAGCTCTGTGCTCCATGCTTTGAGCACTGGGAATATTCCCATCCCAGAGACATGTGGCTGAGGAACTGAGAGCTGCAGCCCAGCTCAGCGGGGACACACAGCCACTTAGTGGGGTCACAGCAGCCCTACACAGCCTCAGCAGGCTGGTCCCAGCTCCTGAAGGTGCAAGGGCAGCCAGGGCAGGCACCACCTCCCTGCACCCCCAGTCTCTCACCTTGTGCACCCAGTGGAGCTTCAAGGGCTGGCCGCAGAGCTGCAGGCACAAAGCAAGGACCTGCAAGAGCACGAAGCTGTCAGAGCTGGGCTGTGCCCCACACCTCGGCCCTCACAGGGCACGGGACTCAGCCACAGAAGCTCGGGCCCCCTGGCACAGGCAGGGTCTCTGGCCGTGCTCAGGCTGACCCAGCTGCAGATGCTGCAGGCTCCTCCCAGCTCTGCCCAGGGCACGGCAGCCTGTCTCAGCACAGATCCATCCCCCCAGCCCAGCGGGATCAGGAGGGCTCACCAGCAGCACAGACGAGTAGCTGATCAGCACAGCTGTAGCTATGAACAGGACCAGGGACCAGTCTAGCCACAGCTTCCTCTGCCTGAAGATGAATCTGCCAGCAAAGGGGAGGGTCAGAGAGGCAGGGGTGATGTGGGGAACAAGGCTGGATGTGGGATCCTACTCACTCGTTGAAGTTGTGGAAATCATTGAGGATGACGATAGCGAAGTAGAGCCACACCAGCGTGAAGAGGAAGACGCAGAAGAGGAAAAGGAACCAGCTGCAGTCACACTGGAAGCCAGAGATGAGAGTTATACACACCCCTTCAGGGCACCTAGCCCCTGGCCAGGTTTCTGAGACCCCTGGTATGAGCCAGCCAGCAGTGGGGAGCACAGGGGGTCACAGCAGGCACTGGCCCAGGGCTCCAGGCACTGAGCTGCCCCATGGAGAGGGACCAGAGCTACCCTGGCTGGCTCTTTCGGCTGGACCCATGCTACAGAAAGATGGATCAGCATGTCCTACAACGAACTAAAGACCTGCCTATGCCAGGTTGGGGAGGATAGCCCCTGTGGAAGGACTGCCTCCTTTCCCATGCAGCACTCCCTGGGAACAGGCTGGGACTTTGGACATAAGAAGGGGCAGGGAGCCAGGTCCCATTCCCTTCTCACTGGATGGTCCGTGGGCTGGGCAGAGAGGGGTGCAGTGCCTCAGAACTGCCCTTGCAGTGGTGAGTCTGCAGACTGGGTCCAGCTACATTATCCCCAACCAGTAGTCCCACGTGTGTGGGGGAGGTGAGGGGTGCCACAGGTGCCAGAGGGACACCTAGCAACCCAGACCTATTTGTACATTCCAGGCAAGACAGGACAAGCAGCAGGAGAGCCACTCCCATGGGAGTCGGAGACCTCAGAGAATCCCAGGGCCTCACCACGCCCAGGTTACAAATTGCTGGGGACACCCTCCTGGTGGGGCCACACCCAGCCCAGGAACTGTGTCTCCCACGTGCCTGGCCAGGTGCCCAGGGACCTGCTGCCAGCTCAGCCCTGGGGCTCTGCTCTGCTCCAGGCACGTGCAAGAGCTGCAGATGCACACTAATGCTGCTCTACCCTTCCTGACACCCAGCAGGAACACAGCTCTCACCTTCTCACTGCTCCAGGCTAGGGCAGTTCCTGGACAGCGAGGGTGCCAGGCAGCACCCCAGCTCTCCTGGGGCTCGGCCCTGGAGAGCAGGAACCGCAGCAAGAGGTCAGCAGCTCAGTGTCTGGGCTGAGCATCCCAGCCAGAGCCCGGCCCCACCCCAGCCACCACTCTGACACTCCCACACAGGGGCTGGCAAGCCCCAGCTCAGCATCACTCGGGTATCACCTTGGTGGTTCTCAGGCCCTTCCTCTTCTCCTTCTTGGCAGTGATCCACTGGCAGCTGTAGGGGCAGAGCAGGCAGGTGGCACAGGCAGAGCAGCAGCCAGGGGGGTCTGCCATAGCAGCACGCTGTCCCAGAGCCGAGGTCAGGTGTCCTGTGGGGGATACACACAGCGTGTTGGGACACAACACACTGCCCCCGCCCCGTGGGGATGGAGCACTGAAGCACTTTGTGTCCAGCTACCCTGGCAGGTGGCCCAGAGTGCTGGGACACAGTGGGGCTGCTGGTTGTGTCCCCAGGCAAGGCACGGTGCCAGGGAAAGAAGCAGCACAGGGTGCAGCCCAACCTGTTCAGCAGGCTGTGCTGGGACCCTTCACCCAACAAGCTGGAGCACGCCTGGAGCTGGCAGGGAGCAGGGCCTGCTCCCCAGCCCAGGGTTCAGCGCTCTGCCCGGGAGCCAGGACCACTGTGCAGGCTCCAGGGGCAGGCAGCCTCGCCAGTCAGCTTGACAGCAACCTTGCACCCAGGCTTCCCACCTGCAAGGACTGTCCAGCCCTGTGCCACAGCCTTGGGCTCCTGCTTGCAGCTGAGGGTACAACACCCTGGGAAGTTCCTGTTCTGATCCCTACGTCCAGGTCCTTGCTGATGCAGCACCATGCTGGCAGCCCCTGAGCTCAACCTGCACTCCAAGGAACCCCAGGTGTGGCTGCAGGAGCTGCAGCTGAGCAGGCACTGGATGGCTTTGGTGCAAGTGCTTGGGGGGGGGATGTGGGTGAGAGGCAGTTATGGGGGGAACCCATTTCTACAGCCACGGAGATCCAGGCTGGGTGCAGGACCACCTCTGAGTTCCCCAAGCACTGGCAAGGGGAGAGGGCCAGGATGCTTTGCTGTGATCCCCAGATTCCTGGTGTTTGGCTGGAAGATGCAGGGAGCCCAGAACGAGCTCTCCCTCGATCCACCTGGAGAAATGCCATGTTTACTATTGCTTGTCCTTCTGTGGAGCTGCTCCTCCTCCTCACCCCAACCTCCCCAACAGGCCAGGCACACTATGCAACACTATCACCTTGCAGATTAAGCCTGGCTCTCATTTCACTGTGACCACTGAGCCAGGCATGAGAGCCAGCTGACCACATCCTCCCAGCCACATCCTCTCCAATGTTGGAGGCAATGGTGTGCCTCGTAGAGCTGTCTCCCATTCCAGTCTGGGCTGTGGAGAGAGGGAGCAGAGCTAGCCCAGCTCCTCCCAGGCCCAGCCAGCCAGACCAGAGCGGCTCTGCCATGCCCTAGCCGTGGCCAAGGTCAGTGTGGTCTCCCCCTGTAACAGGGCAGCACCCCAGCCTGTCACCTTGCACCTAAATACCAGCACTATGGGGGTCACCAGGGCTGGGGTCCAGAGCCTTCCCCAGCACCCACACAGAGCACAAGGTCACGCACGGGCAGGTACCACCCCGAGAGCAGGACCCCATCCCTGGCCAGGCAGCTTCTGCAGGCGGGGGGACGTCTGAGGGCTGCCATCAGCAGGTCCAGCCAGCCAAGGCATAGATGAGCAGCAAAACAGAGCCCCACATCTGCTGCCCCCTCTGCCTTCTAGGGACCAGACCAGCAGCTGTGACCTGCTCAGTGATGGCACTGAAGGAATCAGCCTTAACACAAGTACAGGAGGATGTGGGACCACATATTTCCCTTCTGATGCCCAGGGGCTCTGGCTGCAGGCTCATACCCCTGCTGTCACCAGAAGCAGAGGCACCACTTCCACCAGGGATCAGTGGGTTCAACCAGCCTCCACTTGGAGTCACCCTGTCCCTTGTCACTGCTCACATGGGCAGAGCACTGGTGTCAGCAGCTGCTGGCAGGCTCCCACGCAGGGTACACAGTACAGGAGGAGTGGCTGTGGGCACCAGCTGTAATTCAGCACTCAGCTGCTCCAAGGGACTGTTGCTGCCAGGACTGGAGCTTGGCAGAGAGCGGCACAGGACTGGTCACAAATCTGCCCCAACGGTGCTGTCTGGAGGGTTTGGAGGGGAAATGCCACCCTGTTCTCCAGCTCAGAGTGCGACTGCAGCAGCAGCAGCAGCAGTAGTTATGGCGCAACACCCCTGCGCAGGGCACAGGTCCCAGACAGAGCAGGGCTGGGCACACACCGGACCCAGCTCAGCTTCTGCTCCCGCTCCAGTGGGAGAGCAGCAGAGCGGGAGCTGGGCGTCCATCAGGGCTGGAAGGACCCCTCCTTTAGCTCCCACCAAACAACCCCCACGGCACACCCGTAGCCCTACAGTGGGAGGCACAGGGAACCTGAAGGGGTGACAAACCCATTGCCACAGTCACACGGCAGCATGTGCTGGTAGCCTCACAAGGACCTCTGTGCCCCAGGGGTGCTCACACAGGACAACCTGGTGGCCATGAGCAGGTCAAGGTCCCCTTGCCCTGGTGTAGCCAAGCCAGCCCAGGCTGTGTGCCACCGCGCAGGTCAGCAGGAGCTGCTGCCTAACCCCACTCTTCCCTTTCCTCGGAGGACGGAGGACAGAACACGGGCTCAACATGGGGCATAGGGTGACCCCAAACCAGCAAGAGCACCACAGCCTGGCCCAGATCCCCCACTCTCAGTCTCATGCCCGAGCAGCCAGCCCTGGGCTCCCCGTTCCTGCTCTCCGGAGCGTGGGAACAGCGCGGGCAACCCCCTTCCGTCCCCCTCTCAGCTTCCCGCAGAGCCGGGATGATCACCCCCTCCCCGTGCCGCCCTGCCAGCTCTGGAGGCTCGGGACAGCATCCCCAGGGCCGGGGCAGCCACGCCGGGACAAAATACCTGCTCCCCGCGGATGTCGGGCTCCCGCAGCCGGGCCAGGTGAGCGCAGGGCTGGGCTCTCCCCGGGCCCATGCGTGCCAGCACTCGGCTCCCGCTGCGCTCACACCCTCCTGGGTGTGCCCGTGGCCCGGCAGGTCCGCACAGGCCGGCAGAGGCGGGCAGACTGCGAGCCGAGCGGAGCGGAGCGGAGCGGAGCGGGGGGCCGGGCTGGGGTCAGGGCGGGCCCCGCCGGCCCCGATGCAGCCGCGGGCAGAGGGGGAAGGGGCCCCGGGGCCGTCACGCGTCGCAGCGCAAAGGAGTTTGCAGGCAGCCCACGTCCAGGCAGACGGAGACTCCAGGGAGAGCTCCCGGGAGATGGAGGCAGAGCTTCGTGCATCGGCGCGCCTTTGAGCAAGGGGCTATGGGAGCCCCTCGGACAAAAGGGGACTTTTCCCTTCCCGGCAGAGGAAGCCCGAACAGACACATCCCAGATCGCCACGGCTGGCCCGGCTGACACACCGGGGCATGCTTTGAAGGCAGAAGCACAGAAGTAAAAGTGCTTTCTTGCCTTGAGCCAAGAGAAATCCTTCCCAAGCAGTGCATCTGAACTTTGCTAAAGCAGCAGATGAAAGGAGGCCCCAGACAGGCCTGATGACACCTGAAGATGGATGGGCTGATGCCTTCCATATTCCCCCTCCCTCCCTGTGGCACAGCACATCTATGTCCCCCCCCCACCCTCTGCTCCAGGTCTCAGCTCCTGGAGAGCCAGGGTGCACGACGGGCACTCGGACCTCTCTGCGGCACTGAATTCATCCATCATTGCCTGTGATCTCAGGGGACCCCTCTGCTCTTCTGCCACTTGCAAAAGACCTGAGACAGCTGATTTACAGGGAGGTGATGGCATGCTGCAGTGACATAGCAACTGCCAATTTAGGCATTGTCCTGTTCCACACTACTGTTGACACCTTCGGCACAACTCATTGAACAGCTCCGTGAAATGTGCTGATTAAGGTCTTATCAGTGAAGGGTCTGGAGCACTGCAGGAGGGTTTGTGCAGGAACATCCATTGCTCTGCCCCCAGAGGAGTAAGCTGAAAGCATTGCAATGGCCAGGAATACCCCCCAGACAAGCAAGGCAGCCCTGCACCCCAGGTTTTGTCAGCTGTGAGCAGTTTGGCAGTGAGGTTCACCTCCCGCACCCGTGTGTTCTGCCGACTCTGGCACAGACCAGCTGCGCAGCTACACGGAGGAGCAAAGCTGTGGGCACGAGCGTTCCCAGTGGACCTGCACCCCAGGAAAGCCCCTGGGATGCAGAGAGCCCATTTTATGGGGCAGCAGATTCACTGTCAGGGATTGGAGTGCAGGTTTTAAGGAGATGAAGTGAACACTTAAGTGAGGTGAAGGATCCCTTCAGCCAAGAAATACCTTAGTGTGTAGGGGAAAACCGAGCACGAATAAAGAGACCGAGGTGATACTGGAGGCGGCTGCAGCAGAGCTGCGGGAGATCCAAAAGCTGTGGATTTTAGTGGTGTGAGGCCAAGCTGATGGAAGAGACACCCGGGCAGACAGAACAGCGGGACAGGCGGCTCCCCCGGGGGGGTCTGACCGCGCCGGGAGAGAGCCCATGTTTT
>VWZW01005603.1:0-17401 GCA_013397115.1 Edolisoma coerulescens
ATTTACTGGGACGCTTCTATAACGGTAATGACCCCTGTGAGAGCCTGGGCGCTCCGTTAGGAGGAGTATTAAGAATATTTTAAGCTTTGCCTGCAGAACTCAGTCATGACTTCCAAGGCAGGGAGCAGGCAGAAGTTTGAGCCCAGAAAATGGGCTCAGATGAAGGGATGGCTAAAACTGAAAGGTGCAGTGTTGCTTTGACAAAGGCTGCTAGCTCCTGATAATTGCCACGGCACTTCTGATGTCCAAAGAGCTCCAAAAAGTGCATTGACTGCTTCAAGAGCAGGGCTCCTGATTACTGAGTGTCCTCGCAAATAAAATAAAGCCTAATCGTGATGGTCAGGATGAGATCTAAAAAGCCTTCAGGAAGGTAAGAAATCCACACCCTGTGTTACGGCCCATCAGCCGAGATTAATTCCCTAATTGGTGTGAATGAGGTGTGGATGTCGCAGTACTTAGGAGGGGAGTTTTCACAACTGGGTCATTGTGTGAGGAAGGCATGACAAGGCCTTATCCCACCTCGCAGGATTCGCCTCTTATCAGCCCCTTCCTTTATCTGGAAACCCAGTTTGCAGCCTCAGGCGTGCATGCCCTTCTGCACCTGGGAGGCCCCTCCGTGCATCACTGGAGAAGCACCCAGCGATTGAAGGAGCCCTGAGCACCACCAGCCCGGTCTCCTACAGCACCCGGGCGGTTCCGGCGATGCTCGAGTGTTTGAGTCGTTAATCGCCAGCAGAGCAGCATTCACAGCAGGCTCTGTTGGAGCGATTTGCTTTCCTTGGTTTAGGAACACGGGTGTGGACTCTGCTGCACAGCTCTGTGCAAAACATTGGTTTTCCCCATTCCGTATCCCGGGAAAATCCAGTCTGGGTTTTCTGCCATTCTGTATCCTGGAAAAATCCAGTCCGGGTTTTCCCCCATTCCGTATCCCAGAAAAATCCAGTCCGGGTTTTCTCCCATTCCGTATCCTGGAAAAATCCAGTCTGTGTTTTCCCCCATTCCGTATCCCAGCATAATCCAGTCTGGATTTTTCCCCATTCCATATCCCAGAAAGATCCAGTCCGGGTTTTCCCCCATTCCGTATCCCAGAAAAATCCCGTCCGGGTTTTCCCCCATTCCATATCCTAGAAAAATCCAGTCTGGGTTTTCCCCCATTCTGTATCCCAGCATAATCCAGTCCGGGTTTTCCCCCAGTCCGTATTCCGGTGCGATCCAGTCCGGGTTTTCCCTGGTGCCATATGCCAGGCCCGATCCGGGCACGCTCTACAGCAGTGCCTGCTATAATCCCGATTGATTCTGGTTTTCTTCATATTAGCCAGCTTCAGATTTAATATGAAAAGCAGCAAGGTTTGCTCAGCTTATTGAGTGAGACTCAGAGAGGGATTTAGTGAAATTGCTGTGTAAATCAGTGTCCAGGGCAGCCCCAGGTGTGGTCAGTGAGGATGAGGAGGATTGTGGAGCCCCAGGTGTGGTCAGTGAGGATGAGGAGGGACAGGCCCTGCTTTCAGGGGGTCGCTGGAGGCTCTGGAGCGGCGCTCCCCGGGGATCTCCCGCAGGACCGCAGTGAGAGCCTCCCACCGGAGCGGGGAACGCCCGGGTGCTCCCGGGGCGCTGCTCAGGACGGGCAGAGGGACGAGCCCCGTCCCGGGGGCAGCGCAGAGAGGGGAGCAGCGCCTGGGGGTGCAGGGAAGATCCTTTGTCCTTCTGTCTCTGATTTTGTCTTCCCAGTCCCATCCCAGTGCCCCCAGGCCCTCCCTAGTGCATCCCCTCCCCAGAAAATAGAGGGGTTTGATGGAAAAGGGGTTTAAATTGAGTGGAAAACCTCCTTTTTCATTATTGTGTTTAAATTGGAGGGGACCCCCCTTCACCTGTGATTTTCAGGATATCAATTGAAGGGAAACCAGCCTTTTCCATGATTTAAGGGTATCAGTTGATGGAGAATTGTTATTTTCTGGTTTAAATGGAAGGGGGAGACCTTTATGATGCCATTTTATGGGTTTGAGTTGAGGGAAAATCCCCCATTGTCTTCAACTTAAGTTTTTTAATTGCATAGGAATTTCTGGTTTTCTTTGTTTTAAAGGGTTTAAATTGAGGAAAAATCTCCCCTTTTCCCAACATTTGAAGTATTTAAATAGAGGGGGAAAGGGCAGAAAAAGAGAGAGGAAATATTGCAGGAAATGAGAAGTGAAAAATGGTGGGAAATGTGAGGTGAAAAAGGATGAGAAATGTAAGGGGAAAAGGGTGGAGAATGTGAGGTAATTAACACTCGTGCATTAATTAATTGGGAATTTATGAACACTACTGTGCAACAAAGGAGAGATATTGTCTTACTTTTTGAGAGAAAATCTGGCAGAATCAGTCCCAGAAAGGAGGTTTTCAGGTCTGAAAGTTCACAGCCTTGAAAGAAAGGCAACTTGGGTATTTCTAAGAATTGTCTTACTTTTTATAGGCAGGTCCTTCCTGAAAGGAATTCTGTATTAGCATCATAAAAAAAGTGAAGATTCTGAAATGAGCAAGGAGGATCACAAATGCATGGAGGAGAACCTGATCAAAAAGCAAGACAATATCTCCTTTGTTGCACAAAGGTGTTAATAAATTCCCAATTAATTTATGCATGAGTATCCAATTAAATCTGCCCCCTATGTGCCCTAGCACAGCTTCTAGGAGGACTTCTTCCATGATCTTCCCAGGCACAGAGCTGAGGCCAACAGGTTGGCAGTCACCAGGGCCCTCCTTTCTATCCCTTTTTAATCATAGGGACAATGTTTCCCTTTTCCCAGTCCCCTGGGACTTCACCTGATTGCCATGGCTTTTCAAATATCCCGGAGAGTGTCGTAGTGGCTGATTGGGGATACACGGAATCCTGGCTTTGGCAGGTGTCTGTGGTGTCCCTGTTGGCTCTGTTGCGGTTATGCAGGAGCAGGAAGCAGGGTTCTGCAGCTTTTTGGGATGATCTATGTGGAATGTAGCAAGTTAATCATGTACATTAGAGCTTACAGGGGCTCACGTTAAGTATGCAAGGGAGAGCAAGTCTTTTTCCATCACTGGGAGTGGTGGGGCATTACTACAGCTGATTATATCTTATAGGATAATTTGTCTGTCATTTATAGAATAAAAAATGTCACTACATGACCTCTCCTAAATTCATGTTCACAACACACACAAAAGCTGACCTAATTGTGGACACATGCAATGCAGTGGCAGTGACACAGAGACAATTCTGTGCTCACTAGGAACAGAGTGTATTTTAAAATTACTCCCCATCATTTTCTTCTTCAAATGAGTCGGTTCCCACTTCTTCATAGTCCTTTTCCAGGGCAGCCAGGTCCTCTCGGGCCTCTGCAAACTCTCCCTCCTCCATGCCTTCGCCCACATACCAGTGCACAAAAGCTCTCTTGGCGTACATCAGGTCAAACTTGTGGTCAAGCCTTGCCCAGGCCTCGGCAATGGCCGTGGTGTTGCTCAGCATGCACACTGCCCGCTGCACCTGGGCCAGGTCTCCACCAGGAACAACCGTAGGAGGCTGGTAGTTGATCCCAACCTGGAAACAGGAATGTGAGAGAAGGCTGTAAAAAAGCAGGAGCAGAAGGCAGTCAAAGAGCCAAAGAAATGTGAGTAAAGTTACAGATGCTGGGGTAGAGTGGTGCCAGATGGCAAATGCCATTACAAATGTGAAAGGGTATGACACACTCTCATTTTAATATCTATACTATTCTTCTGTTTAATGTACACTGACAGGTTTGCGGCTTTCTCAACAGCTACTCAATATTGAAAATAGAGTTTCACCAAGATACTCTGTAGAAACTATTATGAAAAGTTGGTTCCCAGTTGAAAGTTTTCATTGTTGAAGGAGCTGTTCACATGACAAATATTTTTCCATTGTTAATGTCTGTATAATTGTTGGAAATACGTTTCCCAACACTGCTATGTAGCCAGAGGGGAGAAGCTGTTTAATATTTCTAGGTTAACTAAGAGATTCCCTAATATCAGCATTTCCTTTATTGATTTTATCAGTTTTGGTATTTCCTTAAGTTTAGATTGTGCTTCAGAGGGAATGTTCCTTGGCTGTTCCAATGTTCAGTCCTGAAATTAAAACATCTTAAATTTTAGCTCATATACACTTCAAATTTCCACTTATTTATATATGTAGGAGCCTGTCAGTGGGAAGTCCAAAGGAGAAACGTGACATTTTATAAAAATGCATCCTTCTTACTTTCATTGGGAAATATCTACATTTCCCCATGTTCAGTGGAAAAGACACAGGTTTGAAGACGTTAAATACAGGTTTTCTACTAGACCGAACCTGTCCTTTATACATTCAAGAGAAGCTCGTGGCAGCCCTACTCACCTTGAAGCCTGTTGGACACCAGTCAACAAACTGGATGGTTCTCTTGGTCTTGATGGCAGCAATGGCTACGTTGACGTCCTTGGGGACAACGTCACCCCGGTAGAGCATGCAGCAGGCCATGTACTTGCCGTGCCTCGGGTCACACTTCACCATCTGGTTGTTGGGCTCGAAGCAGGCGTTGGTGATCTCGGCCACCGAGAGCTGCTCGTGGTGTGCCCTGTCGGAGGAGATGATGGGGGCGT
Organism: Edolisoma coerulescens; assembly: GCA_013397115.1. Taxonomy (NCBI): domain Eukaryota; kingdom Metazoa; phylum Chordata; class Aves; order Passeriformes; family Campephagidae; genus Edolisoma; species Edolisoma coerulescens. The sequence continues at coordinate 4,591 of VWZW01005603.1, forward strand.
AGGTCACCAAGGGGAAGTGGATGCGCGGGTAGGGCACCAGGTTTGTCTGGAACTCCGTCAGGTCCACGTTGAGGGCGCCGTCGAAGCGCAGCGAGGCGGTGATGGAGGACACGATCTGGCTGATCAGGCGGTTCAGGTTGGTGTAGGTGGGCCGCTCGATGTCCAGGTTCCGGCGGCAGATGTCGTAGATGGCCTCGTTATCCACCATGAAGGCACAGTCTGAGTGCTCCAGCGTAGTGTGCGTGGTCAGGATGGAATTGTAGGGTTCCACCACAGCGGTGGAGACCTGAGGGGCTGGGTAGATGGCAAACTCCAGTTTGGATTTCTTTCCATAATCCACAGAGAGGCGTTCCATCAGCAAGGAGGTAAAACCGGAGCCGGTACCGCCACCAAAGCTGTGGAAGATCAGGAATCCTTGCAGCCCAGAACAGGCATCAGTCTAGAAGGCAAAAGAGAAAGTGAAACAGCAGGGGCTGAAAAAGGTGGAAAAGACTTTACTATGCGAGCTTATCCTGAGCTGAAGGAGTGAGCAGTCATGGGCAATATACAGCACAGATTTCATGTCAAGTTTTCCTGGGAAAGGGCTGGTGATAATTCCAACCTTTGCTTTCCTCACTGTCTCAACTTACGACATAGAGAGCCTTATCTGTCCAGGCCCCTCTCTGAACTTCACACTGCTCTGTTATTCTAGCTGAAACCAGCACTGTACAACTGCATAATCCACCCTTCAATATCAGTATTGGTGCTGTGGGGCTGTGCTAATAATTAAAAATTACATATTCCAAACCACTTTATAAAAATGCCTGGAGGCATTCCCATCAGCTGGGAAGTGCACTACTGGGCTTCTCTCTTCTGCACCATGTCCAAGACATAGTCTGTATGACTTGTAATCTCTTTTCTGAGCCATTGGTGTCACTTGCAGTTAACAAGCTGTTAGTTCTGCCCTTCTTTCTTCTGCAGAGTCCAAACTGCCATTTCAAAGCTACTGGGGCTTACCAGCTTACGGACACGGTCCAGCACCATATCAATGCTTTCCTTGCCAATGGTGTAGTGGCCACGGGCATAGTTATTGGCTGCATCTTCCTTTCCAGTGATCAGCTGCTCTGGATGAAAAAGTTCCCGGAAGGTGCCAGCCCGTACTTCATCTGAAGAAGAAAGAGAAATTGTAAGAATATGCTCCAGTGCCAACAAATTCTGGTTGCTGTTGGCATCAATGCACGCTCTCAGTCACAGGAGGTCATGATGCCAAAAAACAGATGCTGATGGAGGAGGGAAATGTCCCCAGAGCAATTTTTCATTGTTGCATTTGATTGATTTATGGTGCATCTTCAGTCCGGGCACTTATCTTCTCATGAACTTGTCAGTGACAAGTACAGCCTGTATCCACAAGTCCCCAGACAAAAAGTGTGAAGAAATTCAGGTGTCCCAATTTTTAGACATTCTTCTATTATTGGAGCGAAACTGTCAGGCTCTCACTTTGAATCCAAACTGAAGAAAAGCAGGATTTGAATGGCAAAAATGTCATGACAAACAAACCCAAAAGTTAAATGTTGGTGCAAAGAGAAGTTGTACACACCACGTGTACCAGCTATTAAACTGCTGGGGATTCTCCTGTTCCTCTGTCTGTAACACCTGTGACACAATCTGGCATCCTGTGTCACAAGAAAATTAATTTCATGCTACCTAGTGGTAGCCCAAGGTACAAAGGGCTGCTTTTTGCCAGTGGAGACTGGTGGCACACCATGGTGATGTGAGGAAAAGCAACCTCATCTGCATTTGGCAGGTTAATTTCTATACTGACCTACTACAGTTGGTTCCAAGTCCACCATTACAGCCCGTGGCACGTGCTTCCCAGTGGCTGTTTCGTTGAAAAATGTGGTAAAAGAGTCATCACAGCTGAGTTTGTCCTGCAGGTCCTTGAAGGTGCCGTCTGGCTGAATGCCGTGCTCCAGGCAGAAGAGTTCCCAGCATGCGTTTCCTATCTGGACTCCAGCCTGGCCAACGTGAACAGAGATGCACTCACGCTAAGGGGAGGGAGAAGAGGCAGGGTCAGAAAAAACAGTGTACATTAGTCCTCCTTGTTCCTGGTGGTTACATTTTCCCAGTGTGTTGCTCTTCCAAAAAATCAGTGAATTGTCACTGTCAGCTGTTCGTTTGGTTGTTCAGCCCCACGACTACCATGAGACTGCACAGGCACACACCAGATACAGGGACAGTTCTTTAAAGAATCGAGATCTGTGTGCTGTGCTACAGAAGTGTATAAAAACAGTCAGGAAACATTAATTTCAATTACACAAACCCCACCTTTCCTCCTGGATTGGCCCTGCTGAGGAGCACATCCCAGTTCAGTTTATTTTTACTCCTGGCTGGAACCTGACACAGCCATGTGGCATCCTTCACCCTTACGTAACCCAAGGCAGGTGATGTCTTTTGATCCTTCTACCCTCTGATAGCAGGCTAGTGTGGAAACTTGGAAGAGCTGCTTTCAGCAATATTCACCTAAGGAAATTGTTTCAGACTTTCTTGATTGAAACAAATGTTCCTTCCAGCTCCTGAGCAGCCATTAATTTTACATCACAGGTCCATTGCTTATCAGGCAGTGCCACTGCATGATAGTGTGTTTATTTGCATGATTTCAAGCATTGTTTCTGTGGCAGCCAGGAAGAGAAAACTGTGTAACACCAGGCTAGAGTAGGCAGGTGTCAACTGCTCCAAAATCCTGTACACTTAAAAGTACAGGAGCATGAAAGCCCTGGGGCTGGGTTTCATAAGTTCACAAACAGAATTATAAAGCAAATACTTCTGGGTTAATCCCAGCAATTGCAACGCTGGGTGTAGTGAAAGGCATTTTTTTGAGGAGAGAGTGGTTTCAAGCATGTGGAGTTTTTAATATTTGGCTTCTGCTTTGGAGCAATTAAAGCTGCCCAAGTTTTTTGTGATCCCCAGGGCCCTGTCTATACCAGGGAGTAAGAAAAATTCAGGTCACAGTACTGAACACTGGCCTGTGATCTCCTTTGCTGATTGATAATTAGCACAGTCTCTGGCACAGTTTTGGCTTAGGCCAGTTAATATTTTTTCCAGACAATGCTTGGGCACCATGCAGAAAACAACTCATTGTCAAGAATGGTTTCCAGTGAGCAGCTCACTGACCGCTGCCAGGCTTTGGAGAGGGAAGTAGAATTGAGATGCCCAGCTATGAAGCAGGCCTGGCTTTAAGGCCAGAGGATGGTCCTCTCTCATTTTTGTTTTGTAATATTGCATTTAGAGATAACCAATGGCAGTATCAGATTGGACCAGTTAATTTTTTTTTTTAATAAATTCTGTAACTACTTATCCAGCAAAATCATCCTGTGACCTGAGAATGAAATGTATCCTCCCCAAAAACTAAATTTTCAGTCACAATGTGTGACCAGCAACATCTCTGGAGCAGTGTTTTCTTCACAAGTTGACATATATTTGTGTTTAAGAAACATAACTGAAGACATTTTTTCAGAAGCAACTAGAATTTCAGAAGTCATCACTGCCCCAGCTAGTCATCCCCAGAATTTCAAAGGAACATCAAAAGTCAATTTCCATCTTCTATTCAATGAAATAAATTATTTCTATTCACTACTCATTTCTAAGCTGCTGGCTCTGCAAATGCATGTGCTCTCAAGTGTACTTGCACAACCCTGTTTTTCTCAACTGAGTTGTGCAAAAGTCTCTGAGTTATTTGAGTGACAGTGGGGCTTCGTAAGTCAGTGTGTCACAATCTGGAGGATTACTCAGGAGACCCTGAAGGCATATTTGGGCTTAGAGAATTCAATTAATGCTGGCTTTCCACAGGGCAGGCTCCTGCCTTTTCTTTGAAATCCCAGTGTGAATCTGTGAGGTTGGCAGCAAGAAAAATAAGGGGTTTTATTCTCTTCAAACACAGCAATGAGGCCAGCTGGCTTTTGAAAAGAATATATTTTAAAGCAAAACTACAATTACAAGTCAAGCAATACTTTACACCTAAAGAGCTGCTTTGCTCAGTTCTTCAGATCTGTAGAGGAACTGGTCTGTTTTTTCTGCCTTAGGAAGTTAATATTGTAAAGCTAGAGTTGAAGACTTTTTAGACTGAGTTTACAGCTGCATTAGTTTGAAACTGTATCTCAAACCCTGCTTTTTGAGCCATTTCATCTCCTACCCCAGCAGTAATTTGGAAATATTCTGCCAAAGAGAGAAGAAAGTGAAAAAATGGTTTCTGATTTTGCATAGTGAACAGCACTAAAGTAGATGCCAGATTTTTAGTAGGGAAGAGAGTGGGCCTTCTTCAGCGTCACAGTAAACTGATCTTTACATGATATTTTAATTTGGAGCCTACTCCAAACTCATGTTTCACATCCCACCACTAATGTACCAGAACAGGTCTAACAAAGAAATAGCAGAAAGGACGTGATCCTTTGTGAAACTAAACCTGGGACAGCTTTGACTCTTAAAAAAACAAATACCTGGCTCCAGTATTTATTGCACAAAGTCAGACTTTAGTTCTCCAGCTGTTCCACAAACACGCTCACTTCCCTAGGTCTGGGAAGCCTGTGGAAGTATCTTGCCTGTGAGATGAGCTGGCAGAACGTAACACAGTTCTTCCTCTGCACCAAAATTAGACTCAGTGCTGGAGATATATTGGGGTACAAGGCGAAATGGATTTTTTCACATGCTAAGAGGTTTTGAGTGATTCATACAAATTTATAAAAAAACCCCAACATTTGAAAACAAAGGGCATTTTTTCACTTACTTAAACGCATATGTATAAAACAGGATTCACGGACCCCAGAAACACACATGCATACCCTGTATAATAGCTATGCACAGTATAGCCATTGGGGCTAAATTAATTTAAAACAGACACAAAGGTAAATAACTTTTTGGTTTATTTCTAAAAAAAATTATCTCATATGAAAATGAACTGGTGCTGAGAAAATGTGGTCACAACAGAAAGTACCAAACAGCTAAGACTCCACATCTAATTTATCTTATAATTCCACCGATTAGGGACTCTCTGAAGAAAACTTAATGCCGTAATGCTTCAGGGAGATTTTCTGCACTCCTTTCCCATCTTCTTAGGTGGTAAATGGTGTGTGAGATCAGGGTTCTGACTACAACAGCAGATCCCCCTGCCTTCCCTCGCCCACGGCCCCCCCGGTCCCCATGTGAGCGGTGCTCCCACATGCCCCTTACCATGGTGTCTCCAGAGGTGTTTCCTTCCCTTTGGGATCAGGCAGGTCTGTGCCGGAGCCCGGCTCTGGGCTGCAGGGCGGAGGCACCCTGGGCCCGGCACCTGCTGCTGCGCTTCAGTGTCACAGCGCGGTGGGCAGAGGTCACCCTGCTGCCTGCCGCCCTGCAGCACCCCTCCTGTGCAAACCCTCCCGCACAGGCAGGGCTCACACACAGCCCGGGGCTCAAACTCAGTGCAGCCAGGGCTGGCACCGTTATTAACGTGGAGCGTGGCCACGTAACACATCGTACACTGTGCCTCCTAACACCTCAGGGGTTTACATCACTTACAAGACACAAGCCACCCCAGTTCCCTGTTCTGCCAACACGTACTTCTGTAGATGAAAATTGCTCCTGAATTCCAGTACAGAAGGCATAAAAGAGCAAACAAATGGAAAAGAGAAGGATTAAAAAAAACAAAAAATAGAGATCTGGGAACTAAACACAATCACCATTCTTAAGTATGCTCTACCAGCACTTTTAAATTATCTTCTGGCTTCTCTATTAACATTTCAATTTACTTCTATTGCTTCTCTTTCCATGTGCAGCCATCCAGGCTGTCAGCAGTATGGGACAGCTTTCAGTACAGACTCTCACTTCTCTGTCCAAACACAGAAAGAAATTTGGTTCTTATTGCAGTGTTTATTGCAGAACAGATCTGGAGGCATCACCCCAACATTCTGACACCAAATTAGTGCAGTTGCCTCCACCACTTTGCTCCTTCTGCACTAGTTCAGCATTGGAAAGCAGCAGCTTCTCTCAGAACAGAAATCCTTGTGTTTGCAACCCCTAGGTAACAAAGAGGAAGGCACACTCAATTGCTTGAATCGGTGTTATGTGTTCCCAGACTTTATAAATGTACTGTTCATTATGATGTTTAATGAGTAGACATTTAAATAGACAATTCCTAAGATGTAGGTTAGTCTACTTTGATATGATGGTATCAATAGATTGTTCTGCCACTGTTGCCAACCAGCATGTAAGTATCCTCTTTAACACCTACATTTTAACATTCTACATTTAACATTCTGCGTAACATTTTACACTTAACAGAAATAGTTCATACTGGTTTTTATACTCACTTAGGTATAGTCTTCATTTTGCTGTTCTTTTCATAAACCTGCAAATTACTCTTTGATTTTGGCTAGGAAAAGCTACAGAGCTTTCTAGAGTCATAATTATTTTTTTACAAAGAATTTCCATGACAATTTCCATCTGCTGCCTTGCTGAAAACCGAATCTCAGAGTTCTCCAGAAAACCATCAGATCGTTGCTTTGAGACTAAGGAATAGGTTGCTCTAATGTTCTTCTTCCAGTGGAAGTGGAACATTCCAGACAAGCTCTAGTGCTCTGGACAATCTGAAATGTTAATGCTCACAGCTTCAGAGAATCAGGAAAAAGTCTCAAAGCAAATACTTTGAGCAGTCCACCACCCAAAACCTCTTAGGCACGCTTTGAGTCAGCACATCAGATCCAGCAGCTACAAAATCTAAAAGAGGTCTGTGAATTACTGAATTATTTGCAACTTAGTCCTTTGTGGCATTTTCTCTGCTCTCCCCTAGGCAGTGGGAGTCCACAGAGACATGAGGCAGATATGGCCTGGACCTGGATTCTTGGAAAGTAAGTTATCTTGATGGATGCTGGCATTCAACCTGTGTGGGCAGATGGCAAGTTGCCATATGAAACCTAAAGCCTTTTTCTCTAATTAAAGATAGACATATCTCTGAAAATGGCATTTTTGAATCATCTAGAGCTTAGAAGTACTGTTGTACTGGTTTAACCCCAGCTGGCAACTGAACCCTGAATCAGAAGAGAGAACCCACAGGTTGAGATACAGTTTAACACACAAAGCAAAAGCTGTGGACACGAGCAAAGCAAACCAAGGAGTTGATTCACCACTTCCCCTGGGCAGGCAGGTGCTCAGCCATAACCAGGACAGCAGGGCCCATCACTGGCTCGGGAAGACAAACACCATCACTCCAAATGTCTTCCCCTTTCTCCTTCCTCCCCCCAGCTCGATATGCTGGGCATAAATGCTGGAGACTGAAATACATCAAGAGGCAAATGAAGGACAGGCAACTGCTTTTTCTCCTCTGCTGGATGTACACCACTCCCTCCCTACAGGCTGGTTACCTAAATGACTCACCAACAGTGATTATTTTAGAACATTAATGTGCCGTCTCACAAGACAGTGCACTCTTAAGTTCTTTGGTGGTCACACAAAATCCCCTTTTCCTTTTAATTTGGATGTGTAAGTCTTTGCATTTCCCACACATTATAATACCTTCTTCAGAGAGTGAATGAAGGTTTAAACACTTTCCTTGTGTTCCCCATAGAACTGTTCTCTGTTAGTCTGTTGCCACCTGCTGGGAGAACCAGCAGCATCTCATTTCAGGATTCCTGAAATTCCCAGGGCTAGTAATGAAGTACCTGTATAACACTGCTACATTGATAAAATACTGGTTTTCAGGCATTATCCCTGAAACAGAGAACCGTGCTATGTATTTTTACTTTTTATTTGTAGAGTTCTCTCCCCTAATACAGCAAGGTCAGAACTGTAGTTAGTTCTAACATAAAGATACATTCATCTAATAATGATGAATCCCAGGTATATTTATTCTTGGTAGTATTGGTCTTGACCATCCCAAAATGCAGATTTACACTCTACCAACATCATCAGTTGATCTCATCAGACTCGCACTGAAGACATTCTCTACTTAATTCAAATATGCTGAAACAATGAAACAACGTGAAACAATTCTGGAAAACTTTGATATACTTAGTAGTGTATCAATACATTAAACACAATTTTCTTCATATACTCAGTCGCAGCACAAACAAGCAACTCCACAAAGAGGTAAATCAGTAGTCACTTTATTACAAAAATTAGATACTGCAGTTTTAGTATTAATTGCAAAAAAACCCTGATAGCTTATTTCTGCCTTCTTATTCTCTCATGATGAATTAAAAACAATAAAAATTCTAAATCAGTAGTACTCCAATAAAGTCAAGGTTACCAACCTACACTTAAAATAAAGTAGAATGTTAAAAGTCCTGCTAAATGACATTTAACACTATTCTAAAAACTATGTATGGCCTGCTGAAACCACTGGTCCAAACCAACCTCCAAAACAGCATCTCTGCCATCTAACTAAAAATGATGCCAGAAGACTACAGCAAAAAGTGTTCATTACCTAACAGTCATTTTGATAAGAATTTGGCCTGACTTCAGAGTGAAGTTTGCCATTTCATTAACTGGCTTACAAAGGACTTAACCTGAGGCCATGCAAAGCAGGGGGGCAGAAGACTCATCCTGGTCATTTCTTGGAAGAGCTCAACTCCAGACAGAGCTTCTGTGTTTCATTCCACCTGATTTCACATCAAGTGTTCGTTGCAGAGCTGTAACTACACTTACAGTTGGATTACAGGAACCATTCAGCAACATCAGAGGCTGTTCTTCCCTGTGTGTGCAGGGTATGTAAGAAATCACTTTTTATATGGAGAAGCACTATGTGCTACTTAACCTGGTGTAGAGTCCTGGCAGAGACAAAAACTTTGGGGAGGGATATGGGATTGGTTTGGGTTTTATTCTTGAGACAACGAGGCAAGGTCATTACTGCACTCATGAATAACCTGCCCAAGTTTGTCTGACAGTAATGCTGGAGTGTTTCTCTTTTTTGGGATAATTTCAGATGAAACAGACAACTATTTTTAGCAGTGAAGATGAGACTGTTTTCAAAGTGCCCCAGTAGGGAGCAAAGCAACAGATCACACACAGTTTGAGGGTAGCAACTCTGTGAAGTTGCCATCTCTGTGAAGAGAACAGGAACAGCCACCACTCTGGAGTATGTTTATTGCCAGAGACAAAGGACACCACTGTTGTAAGACACTACACTGGGATCTACACTGGCTGCTTTCCATGGGTTTGGTGTGGTCCCACCCAAAAGGCTGCTCTGATAACATTTGGTAGTTTGGGCTGACATCAGTGAGCCTACACCCTTCTGGCACAGGTGCTGGGATGATGGGCTTCTTGTCCCTGGGCTCTTGCCTTTGACTTGTCCCCTCCAGCACACAACAGTTTGAAAGCAGTGTTTTGTTAGGTCAGTGCTCCCTCCTTGGAATGTACCTTTTGTCAATTGATGATAGATGGGTGAACGGATGGAGGAGAAATTAATGTTCTACCCCAAACGTCCAATTTCTGCCCCAAATGGTCAGAAATGGGTTTGGTCTGGTGACAGACCTGCAGATGTACAATTTTCTTGCCACTGATCTGGGGAAGGTCTCGTGATGTCAGAGAAGTATCTCTTTCTATAAAAATAAACTTTTGTTCTGAATGATAGAGCATTGCTAAGTCACTCCCATCTAACCCAAGACTTTGGATACTGGGGACTTGGGGAGCAATTCTAGATATAAAGAAAGATTTTTGACATCTACATTAAAAAAGCAAGAGGTAGGGAAAGTAAAACAAAGCAACAACTTCAGCTGTTTAACTAGACAATAACATAGAATGTAATTTAAAAAAATAAATCTATTTCCTGACCACCACCACCACGTGCTTCTAAGAATGACTATGCATCAGGCAAGCACAAAGTGCTGGGATTTGCATTTAAGAAGAGTAGACACAGCACAACAGTCTTTGTGGCCCACCCACCTCATCTTTCTGGCTTAAATACGACTAAAATCCAGTGTGCCTGTACAAAGAGGCATCAGTCACAAGAGAAACCATGGCTTTCAAAATGCAATAGGCTTTACTTTCTCTTGTGTTTTTCTTCCATGTGCTTATTCTAAATCCCATGCTGCAAGAACTGGGCTTTTCAGATGTCTTCGGGCAAAACAGAATATTCCCCTAATCAGTGGTACTCCATTGCCTGCTACAGTCACGCCTCCAGGAACACTATTGCACTTGTTCAGAGAACTGCCCAGCATTCGCAAGGATGAGAACTTCTTCCATAGTTCATAACTGGCTACACAACCCTCACTCAAGAGCCACATCTAAAGCAAAGTGTTTGAAAAGGAGGATTCTTATTCAATTGTAGATATGGAAGGAGTGGCTTTACCCTAGTGTTGGACAGGACCAAGCAAAACATCAGGAATACTTGCTGTGGTTTCACAATTCATACACCACCATTCCCTGTCTGAAGAAATTCCAAGAGTCCACAGGTGGTCATCTCAGATTTCAACAGTCCCTGAAGAGCCTGGTAACATCCCCAAGACAAGGTGACACTTTTAGTGATGGAAGACTCTTAGTCTCGAATTGGAGGCCTATGGATGGGAGAAAGCACAGCTGCCCAAGCCTGTCGGAAGAGCTGGACCAGTTTGTAAATGAATGGCAGCGATGTGGGAGAAGCTGCAAAGCAAAACAAAAAGCAAAAGAGCTTGCATTATAAAAGGTAAAACTAATATACACTAACATACTAAGAAAGAAGTACTCCTAACTAGAGTTAATAAAAACCTAATTCTCTTCCTTCCTTCGGTTCAATTCTTGGGTCTTTACTCTGGGTACTGTTCCCTAGCAAGCTGCCTTCACTATTTTCCAATGGATTATTTGTAGCCTAACTGTGGAGCATCCGTCACGCAGCAGAAGGGGAGTGTTCATTATACCTGTTTTTAGGCATCTACTTTAGTACAATATGATCTTACACCACAGTAGTGCCAGCTTCTCTCCTGGAAGAAAACATCAAATGATTTACAGTTCTGGAGAAGCAGTACTTTAAATGCTAGACATGCATTGCTCTACTTGGACTCAAATGTAAATGGAAATGGAGCAAACCGTGCAGAGCCAACAAAACAATCTCTTAGAGGATTGCCAGATAGTCTTAGTTTTCCTTTTTTACCTTAAAAAAAACCCGCCAAAACCTCCACAGTGCTTTTGATCCTGGACATTAATTGTCATCTCCTGATGTTGGCAGAGACTAAATATACTTTGCAATTCTCAGCAAAGGTATCACTAAGTTTTTTATTTCCTGCTGTGGTACACAACGGGACTTCCTCATGGTGGGTTTGTCATGGCAATACTCTTAATACATAGTTAATACTCGCTACCCTTCGCCAGTAAGGGACCAACTGGAATTGAAACTGTAAAAAAGGAGCACAAACAACAGAGGGAAAGCCCACCCAGAACAGTTTCTGTCACTGGGTCTTGCTGTTCCTCAGCAGCCGAGCGCGTCTCTTCCCGCTGAGCCCACTGCCGCCGGCTCTCGCAAATGGTGCCGAGGAACGCCAGCTGCTGCTCGCTGTCCAACACGCCACAGCCTCGCACCAGCTCCTCCGCGCCCTCGAAGCGGCCCAGCGGCAGCAGCACGTGCAGCAGGTACAGCTCCAGCAGGGACCCGTACTCGGGGAGGCTCCGGTTGGCGCGGGCTCTCAGCCAGCTGCCGCCGACCTCCAGCATCACCTGCGGCTCTCCCACCTTGCTGTACAACAGGACACTGAAATGCAAGGGCGAACCATGAGGAAACCCGAAGTCTTTGTCAAAGCTGACATCGCTGACAGCTACTGCCCACAAGCAGCTCTCACAAAGGTGTGAATCAGGGTCTGCATCAAAGCAGAGAGAATTCTGAGGCAGACAACAAGTGCAGCTATTGCTGCTACTCTCTCAGCATCACCCCTTTTGGACTTGATCGCTGTGAAGCAATCTTGCAGGCATCCTCCAGCACACACAGGTCAAGAACAGGCCTGTCTCAGATCTCACTTACACCAGGCAAAGTGAAAAGATCACGTAATACCCAAGCCTGGCCTGCCCTTAAACCTGACGCAAGCCCTGTGTGTAAATCTGACAGCAACAGACAGAAACTCACCACAGCTCCAGAACTTTTGGAGGCAGATGTTCAGGGACATGGTAATACTGTAGGACCCAAGACAGAACTTCTCTCCACCGGTTCATCTCGGCCAGCGCCTGAATCCCCACAACACAAAGGGAGCATTTCACTTCTTCAAAACTGGTAAGGAACAGACACCTAAATAAGTGTTTCTTACAACCGCATTTCCCCTCGCATCCCTTCCACCGAGCTTCAGTGCAGCCCAGGTACTCCACAGTTCTCTGGCAGCTGCTTCCCCACCTTCCCCTCTACCTGCCCCCTATGAAAAGGCCAATTCGACCTCCGAGGATATGCACCGTGACTCTATCTCTGAGAGAACCAAGGGCAGCCTCCCGGGCACACCTCACTTCCCTCAGGCACGCACAGATCCCTTCATACGAAACACGTTAATATCGACAGGGCTAAAAGAAACCCCAAAGCACGGCCTGAAGTTCGAAGCCAGCCCGGCACAGATGCGACACCGAGCAGCTTCCCAGCGCCGCCCCATCCGCTCCGCACGCCCGGCACCGCTCGCACCTCTCGTGGCCGGGGCCGGGGCCGGGCCCCAGGCTGTCGCAGCCCGCCTCACACCGCTCCACGGCGGCGGGGAAGTCCCGGTGCAGCACCAGCAGGTCCGCCGCCTCCTCCAGCAGCGCGGCCGCCTGCGCCGGCCCCGGGGCCCAGGGGGGCGGCTCGGCCCGCATGGCGGCGGCGGGAGGGCCCTGCCCGCGCCCGCACGGCTCCGGCTCCGGCTCCGGCTCCGGCTCCGGCTCCGGC
>VWZW01005603.1:19426-42438 GCA_013397115.1 Edolisoma coerulescens
AATCCTGCGCCGTGTGCTCTGCAATGACCCTGCTCGAGCAGGGAGGTGGGACCAGGTGACACACTGTGGTCCCTTCCAGCCTGACCCCTGCTGTGCTCTGTGGCTCTGCGGGGATTAGCGGTGGGAAGCGGGCTCTCGAGGGGCGCTCCGAGAGGCTGCGGCCGCAGCTGTGGGACCGCGATCGGTGCCCGTCCCTGCCCACGCGCCCTCCCGTCAGCTTCTCCCTCGTGTGGCTGCCGAGGGAAAGGGGCCGAGCCGCGCCGTTCTCCGCGCGGCCGCCGGGCGTCAGCCCAGCCCCGAGCGTGTCCCAGCCGAGCCTGCGGCTCTCCCCACCGCGGCCGGGAAGCGGCAGAAGGGGCTGGCCCGCCGCTCCCGCAGCACCGCCGGCGCGGGTGATGGATGCTCTCCGCTCCCGGCCGCCTCCTCCTCCGGGCGCCTCTCCTCAGGCACCCCGCGCCCCCAGGTTTAAGCACATTACGCTGTTAATGGAGTTCGGGCGTAATAACAGTGTCTCCAGCAGTACCCGGCAGGCAGCGATTCACATTCTCCTTCAGTTGTTATTTAAAAACAACAGGGTGTCTTGGTTACAAGGTAATTACGGCCGTCAGTGCAAACGCTCTTCAAAAATGGATCTCTACAGGAGAAACAGGAATTGATTTATCTCGTAACCTTTTTTTAACAATTGACACATTTATCTGCCCCCCTACTATAATTATGTAATTAAAAAATCAAATGGGCTAATACAAAACATGCTAAAGAGTGAAACACATCTTTTAAAGGAGATTTTCTATGCCATTTCAGTGTGGTGAATATGATTAAAAACTTGATCATAGCTCTCTTTTTCTAGGTAGCTGTTTCCAGGAGGCAGCACCATGTACCTGCCCCTCACGGCAGCAGCAGGAGCACTCCGCAGGAGCAGCTTTCACACAGTGGTGCATCCAAGGGGTTGGCACACTGCCCTTAACTGTGGAAGAGGCTCCTGAAGGATTCGGGCTGGCTAAGGTAAAACCACTGCACAGAAATATTGTAAAAGGAAAGGCCCAGCAGCAAGCAAAGGCAGAGGTAAAGGCGTTTCAGCCTTCTGTTTCGGTTGCTTGGCGCTTGCAATTTGGAAAACAACATTCCTTTTTGGGAACTACAAGTCCCAAAGTGCACTGTGGGAAGAACGTGCCTCGTACCAGCTAGTGCCCAGCACAAATTCCCAAATATGGATAAGGAATCAATTTTGAAAAAGACTCACACTGGCTGGATGCTCCTCACTGAGACTCAGAAAAGGAGTGAGACAGCAAAAAAACAAGGTAAGCTTGCGTTATGCAAAGATGCTGTTCAAGGATTTCTTTCATGCGGAGCAGCCAATAATGTTCTGTCCCTTAGAAGGGCAGCCCAGCACTGCTCTGGTGATGTTTGAATTAGGTGCTGTGGCCATGGAGGCAGCTTTTGGAACGGGGCTGTTGTTTTAGGTGGGGGAGTGAGCAGCAGAAGTGAGTCAGATCCTGTTTCCCTGCAGATGCTCCTTAGGAATAAAGACCTATGGAAAGATAGCAAGCTGCAACACTGATGTGGTTATGTTAGAGGCCGGGAAGGGTCAGGGAGAGGTAGGAGATGCTCTGAACAGCGGCTCTGTATGAGTTGCAGTGTGTGGTTGTGTAAGAAGCCAAGATGGACAAGCAGCCTTGTAATAACAATAATTATAGGTTAAATTAATTGTAGAATGGTAGAATGTTTTTGTACTTCACCCCTCTTCCTAGAGGGGACAGTGTGGTGCCTCGAAGGCCAAACCTCTTGCAGCTCTCTGACCTGCAAATAACACTCAGTAACAGGATTGTTTAACTTCAGGCCAGGAACAATTACCTATTTTCCTGGCAATTTGTTAACAAGCAAAATGAAATCATTCTGAAATATAATCATCTTAGTGGAGATGAGAGATGCTTGAGCTCCATTCTCGGGCACGCGTGAAGCCTCGGCGGCTGACCTGGTCACAGGCAGCGCTGGCTCCTGCCTCTGTTTCTCTCCCTGGCAGTCAGGCGGGCTCCTGGTGCAGCTCAGATGTTGTGTGTGGACACTCTTGTACTGGCTGACGTCAAGTGCAGCTGGTCAGCTGCATCACCCTCCTGCTATGTAGGGTCATGGAGCAGCGCAGTGGGCACGGCACAGCGCTGCAAACGCAGGAGGTGCGGTCCGCCCTGGAGGGGAGCCTGAGACTGTTGGGGCTGCTGAACCCAACTGTCACATGGATACTTGGTGTCAAATACGAGTGATGCTGTTTTTCTGTCTTTCCTTGAACGTGAGCAGCTTAAATTGTCTTAAAGCTGGAAGGCTCCCTCTGGTACTCGAAGCAGCCTACACAGCAGGGCAGTCTGTACCACTGCACAAGCTCTGGAGGAAAGCAGCGTGTTTGCCTGTGCTCCTGGATAACAATTTCTAGTAACCAGAAAAGCCAAACGAACTTGCTGTCAGTGGCAGGCAGTATGAGGCAATATTACAGTGGGTTTTGTGTCCCGGGTGAGATGCCCACGCCCAGCTCGTTGCCTTTTATATGGAATTAAGGAGGGTTTTTTCCTGCAGTCATCCTGATTTTGTACAGGAGAAGAAAAATGAGTTTCAGTGGGGCCTTGCTTGTGTGTGCATCATCTGTGGATTTACTGGTTCCCCTCCTCCCTCTCCTGCCAGGCAGTTCGAGGAGAGTTTAGAGTTACAGGCACCTGTGACAAGGCCTCCTGAGGTAAATCGCCTCAGCTACTAATCCAGATCTGAACGGCACACGGTCACAGGGCCAGAGGGCTGGCAAGCAGTCTTTTTCTGTTGTCTCTTCTGTGTCAGTAGGCTGTTAATAGGAGATTAGCAGCATTAGGGAGACTTTGAGTTAGAAATGGTGAGGCCCTATGATTTGATTTGAAGAGAAAGAAACCCTCCTACACTCGTATAAAAACAAACAGAAGCGCTGGAAATTGTAAACGGCATTATAAACACAACTGAGGAAAGCACGGCTTCTGGGAAAGATGTGGAGCTCTGTAGTACCTCGTAGCTTATCAGCTACACTTTACCAAAGCAATGAGGTCCATGGAGACCTCAGGTCCCAGCGTGCAGCACTGCTTAACACCACGTGCTTTTATTTGACTCTGGCGAGACCATGACGTGCTGGAATCTGTAATTCACTTGTAATTTCCATCAGCAGCAAATCCCTATTAAATATGAAGTTGGCTGGCTGCAGATCCCTTCAATTAGCCCAGATTCAGGGCTTCCCTGGCTGCTGGCAGGCGTTCTGCAGAGCCCGGGGCTGGGTGAAGGTGAACACTCTCCAGCTGTGCTATCAACAGATGGCCCACGGTGATGCTTTCTTATCTCACCGAGCATGGTGGCACAGCATCAAACCTCTTTTTTGTTTCAAAAATAGACCTGGTTAGAGGAGACTCACCTGATTTTGAGCCCACCTGCTGATGTTCCTCGTCAGTGTATTTAAAAGCACTCCTGTCTGATTTTGTCTATATCCAAACAAGGCAGACAAGACAACTACAGGGGCAGTCACAGCCACAGTCCAACTCGGGGGTATCACTTAACATAAAGGAGCAAATCTCTGTTTCAACCTCCATCACAGATGCACAAACACTGCGTAAGGTGTAAACACTGGAAACTGGGAAACTGGAAACACAGGGTTGTATTCACAACTTGTCAAAACTTGAGTTTTACTCAGATAATAACAAAACCTTTCTGAAACAAAGGGCGATTTTGAGTTGATTAAGTCGCTTTCTTTGCTTCATAATCAAACAAAATACTAGCCTTGGCAAGGCAGCTGTCAAAGAATAGCAGCAGTTACTTTGATTTAATTGTTACTGTTACAATAGTCATAATTAGTGCTGGGTGGGGCATTTCGTAGCTGTAAGGTGACCAATTTGGTTAGAGGCCTAAGGCATCTTCTTTTCTTCAGCTAGTTATTATCTGTGAGAAAATACTAAAGTCTGTCATCGCCGTGGGTCAATTACATCCTGTTTGCCTAGCACAGCGTCTCTTTGCTCATCACTTCGGAGTCACAACCCCTCTAATAGTTAATACCTCTTCTCAAGGCCCAACCTGCCAAAATCAACTATCATCCATTAGTCTCCACCTTTCCTCTTTTTTCAAACGCAAGCCTTGTGCTCTCATGGTTGGGAGAAAGGCTTGACAGTGTGGATCCTGGAACTATTTGTACCACAAGGCAAACGAGGTGATTTGAGAAAATGGTTCTTCTCGTTTTTAACCTAACTTCCTGACATCTCAGTATTTCTTTTCACGGTGTCTGTCAGTCATCTGTCCCTCATTCTGAATGCACATTTACTGTGATCTGTGTTAATTATCTCTACAAGCAGGCAACGCATCTTCTGCATCTTGAGCTGGAAATTTCAGGATATGCCACAGAAGTTAACGAACCCCTTTGCATCTCAGTCTGCTGGCCCTTGCTCTTGTCTGGCCAGGTCTTGTGGTGCTCACAGAAGTCGGATGCGAGGTTGCTTCAGGAAAGCCTGCAGTGCTGCAGGATTGCTGCAGAATTTCAGGAGAAATCCCCTGGGAAGGGGCTGTTTGCTGGTGCAACCTTTGTGCCTTGTGTTTCATGGAGAGCATCCCCTGCGTGCCCCTCTGGCTGCGGTGGGCAGAACTCCCCTGCTTGCTGCTCCTGCTTTGAACTCGATCCAGTAATTAACAGGCAATTGCTGCTTTGTGAACGTGCATCTGAGCTTGTTTTATGTCGTCAATGAATGTGCAGCACCTTTCTTTTGGGAGGATTTCTCCCCTCCTTTTGAAGTTCTGTCTGCTAATTTAGGGTCTTACTGGTTTGAGGGGTGTGCTTACAGTGTGTGTAAGATGAATGTCTCAGGCAGGGCACTGGCCCTCGTTTCCCTGACGAGCTGATGTTCTCTTTCCCTCTGCACCTCCCGTACCTGCTGCTCCTTCTCATCTTTCTTGGCAATACCAGGTGCAAAGGTAGGATTAGGTGTCTAATTAGTTTATGTAGCCTTAGACATACGTGGTTACTTCTTGGCACTGGGGGAGGGCAGCCCGTGAGGAATCCAACCCTTGCCTCTCAGTGAGGTTTTCAGCTTTGAGAGCAGCCTGAGCCCAGGCAGGCTCAAAAGGCAGGCCAAAATTTTCTAGACACATTTTTGTTCCAGATGCCTGTTCAAGGAGGAAGTTGAAAACACAGTCTGTATTACCAAATCTGAAATAATTTCTCATTTAATGTTAGATCCAAAAAGTTTATTTCCAAAAAATGACTCAGTGTAGACAGCCTGAAAGAACTTGCTTGAAACATTGCAGAAGAGCGACTGAGCTGTAATTAATACATTTTGGAGCTACTCCGTCGATGGGACAAGTTGTATTTATAATATTTTTAGCTTATCAAAGTGAACTTCAGGCTGTAACTCTGCTGTCTCCCACTGCCACCATCCTTCAGCAGATGTAGCCAGGGGAATTCAGGATGGCATTCCCATGGTAACTTACTCTCACCCTGGATCGACCCTGGCTCATCTGGAGAGCAGTAACACCATGGCTGCTGTTAGTGCTTGGCAGCCCCTGTGCTGCCAACTCAGTGGCTGCTTTTAAACCACCACTGAGAAGGGTTTGGACTGAGGTGGCTTCCTGGCTTTGCCCTGAAATGTTGGCAAGATCTTTTCCAGCATGAATGACATGGTGGTGGGGATGAGGGTGTTGGGGAGCAGAGAGAGCAGGGGACAAGGGTGGGTGAGCCCAGGACAGGCAGTGCCCTCCCTGTCCGGGACGCAGTCACACCCAGAGGGCCCGAGCAGGGTGGGCAGCACCACGTGCCACTGACAGGTTTCATCAGCGATGCCAGACAGGGGGGGTGATGAATTAGGTTCAGAGTCAATCCCCACAGTCCAGCCAGGACTAACACAGAGTTCCAGCACCCACCCCGGAGATGGAGACAGGGATGCAGGCTTGCACGGCTGCGATGTAGCTCGGGGCAGGGCTGGGTGCCCAGGATGGATCTTAAATGGAGCCTCCCTCCCCAGGATCACTGGGCAGGATAAGAGCCCCCAGTGAGGCTGGTCAGGGTGTTTAAGGTCTATTAGTGCCACATTAGTGTCAGGTGGGGAGAGCCTGACAATGACTCCTTAAGCTCCTCCAGGTGTTTTTAAGATGATTAAGAACTACATAATGTAGTCACTATATTAATTAATAGACTTGCACAAGTGTCCTGATTTTAGCTAAAAAGTAAGTTGCCTAGTTAGGTACATTTCCAGCATTAAAATTATCCCAAGTAATCTTGGATGTAAGGTTTATTGACAAAAGATTTTTTCCTATAATTTTTTTCTCTCTGAACTTCTCTTTTCATAAAACGGAAAGGATAATGTCATTGTCTTTCCTACCCGACAGAAGGCTTATTAGTTTTGTAATTTTGGTTGTATTTATGGAGTATTCTGATACATCCAAATGAAAAGAAATGGATGAGTGTAAAGCAAAGGAGCAAGAGTACACTGCAGCTGTGTACACCAGCAAAATGAAATCACTGGAGAGCAAAGTAATGGAAATGAGATTCATGTATGAACTCTGACCAGACCCTCAAGGATGGAAAATGGGGTGGATTCTGCCAGGGATTGGGAGCTTAATTTTTGCTCTCAGGGACAGACAGCAGCTGCCCTTACATTGCTCATGGAGTGTATTTGTGAGTAAGAAAGCTGCATGCTGGTGTGTCAGCCTGGCACTCAGTACAACCAAGTCATGAGGGTGAGGTCACTGTAAACACAGCAAGGTTAAGTGAAATAAAGCCATGAGGAGGTCATGGTGAATTTGAAAGGGAGAGTGCATGGACGGACGTGACTGATGATCGCTCTGGTGATTGGAAACAAAACCTTCAACAACTCAAATTTGTATTCAAGAACACTTGTCCATGTCAGGACTCTACATCCGTCTTTCTGTGTCAAATTAAGCAGCAGTTCACAGCAGTTCACATTTCCAGTGCACTCTGAGCTGCTGGAACAATATGTCTATTCTGAGCTCCCCTTGCAAGGCTGTCTCATTCCAAAAGGTGTGCTCACCGGGAGAAATTCAATACTAGAAAGATAGTCGGATAATTTTAGGAGGCAGAATCACTGCATGCTAAATCCCCAAAGGAGCTGACTCTCTAAATGGTCTGAGCACGGAAGCATGCTCGGTAAATCATTACCAAAAGTTAGGCTGAGAGCATTAAAACACTTTGTATAATAAGCACGTCGTTCCTGCCTCGATCTTCCAAGCCACCGTGGTTTATTTTCCTAAGCTTGCTGTGATCAAAGCTGGTTCTCTGGTGTTGCTATTCATGTGGCAAATGAAGATTCAGACTGGTCAGAAATAGGACAATCATGGGACTAAATCTCTAGAGCTGCCCGAATCATAGGGTTAAAAGAGGACTGTGAAGTACTTAATAGGCTGCCTACACAGTGCTCAGCAAGTCAGAGGTTAACAAAGGACCTTATTATTTGAAAAGATAATTGAGGCTGAAAACAAGTCAACCATCCCACAACTAAGCCGTGGAGATCATCAGTTTTTGTGAACAATGGCTGATGATGTTCCGGATTCAGTGAGTTAAGTGGTTAATCCTATACAGAAAGCTGCATCCATAATGCACTTTAAATAGGGGAAATCCACCCAATTTGACCCCTAGAGAATTGCTTCCTGCTGTTATGCTGATGGATATGTCTATAAATATCATGGAAGCCATCAGCAGATAAAATCTCACAGAGCTGAAAAGCCTCTCCCTATTAAATGATAAATTGATCTCCACGAAGCAGCAGGAGCCTGGGGTAATGAGCCACTGAAACCAATCCCCCTGCTCTCCCAGAGCTACTGGAGCCAAAGAGAAGCAAGACCCGTGTACTGTTTCCATCTTGATTCGGTGGGAAACATCAAACCACTTGTGCACCCTTTCTTCCTTCTGTCCAGTCTTCTCCACAAGGCTGTTCCTTACATTTTGTATGGGTCACGCAGACAGCAGTTCATCAGCCTTTTGCTGCAGTTTGTTCCAAATTTGTCCTTTGTTTACATCCCCCAGAGAGAGCCTTCAGTCGGGACAGAGCTGCCTGTGCAGGACACTCCAGCAGCTCTGTGTGCGTTCTCCAGCACAGGTACCAATGGGTAGCAGGCAAACTTCAGCAACCACTTCTGTTCATCCTCACCTTCTTCTGTCACTTTTGGATTTCAGCAAACGAGTGCTCACTGTCCTGGTTTGAGGTTTTTTGTTTGTTTGTGGGGTTTTTTTGGTTTTATGGTTTGTTTGTTTGTGGGTTTTTTTTTCATTTCTAGCTCAAAATCTTAAACTTTTTAAGCCTGTCGTGTTATAACGCAAGGCCTGACTTGTGATTTTCTCCTCCCAGAGCTGTTGGTGCTGCACACCATGGAACATGCACACACACAGAGTAGCATATGGATTTTATCCCCTTCATTTGAACTCTCCGTACCGCCCGTGTAATGTCTCCATGTCTGTATGTGCACGCAGGTCTCAGGGCAAGCCTGCTGCCTTTCTGGTGCTTGAACTAGCTCTCCTGGGATTTGGAGATGCCAGCCATGAAGGAGTTAACCCATGTTAAGTGGTTCTGATTTGTGTTCTGTATGTTTCTTTCCTGCACTCTCTGTTTGTTTCCCTTCCTCCATTGTGTTCTCTCTTTTCTCCTCCAGTGCTGACTTACTGCAAATTCCATCCTTTCTCAGCACTGGGGACTGTGGCTGGAAGTTGTGCTGGGCAAACCCCTGGACATCTCTGTGGGATTTACATGGAGAACCAGCAACTTGTGCTGTGAGCAATCTACTTCTAGAGTTATTAAGGACCAGGCCAATAAAGATTAGAAGACAGCAGGGTTTCACCGTCCCCACAAACCCATAGCTGCCTACAATGTGAGGATACAGAAGGAAAGGGGATTATGAGGTTTCTTTCTGCTTAGAAAGTCTAACAGTCTAGACAGTGCTTGTCTAGCACTGATCTAGGCAAGGAAGAAAAGAACATTACAGGGACTTTATTTCTGGACTTGCTCTTTGCTGCTTCAGTGTCTTTGAGCGTGAGAGTCTTTTCCTTGGGAGACTCTAGAAGGAGTTAAAATAAACTGGAACATGAGGGAAGGATCATGAGATTCACCAGCTCAGCCTGTCCCATTGGCACTCACAGTTGAGTTCAGTGACTCAAAGAAATAGGCTCTCATTACCTCTGAAGAGCCAATGCACTCAGAGAAAAGGATTCTGCTCCGTTTTCAGCAGTATCAACAAAATTGTTTACCGAGTTCCGAAGGGTTATATTTTTGGCATCCCCGTAGCCTGTTTTGGCCTGTTGAATGTTACTTATGAGTAAGAAGGAAAGAACTTGACTTGATGCTCAATTATAAAGCAGAATTTGTATGGCTGACAGTTAAAGAACAACAAAGCGATCGCAGTATTTTGTGTATTTATCTCTCAGGATCTGCAGAGACAATAACTACAGAGACAACTGGTTTCAATTGCAGGGACATGTCCTGGTGTTTAAAGCCATGTCTCTGGTCTCTCAAGACAACTGCAACTCGAGACACTCAAATTCACCACTTGTTCACCTAATTGTAAATGGCCTGCCCAGAGTCACACGAGACTTGGAGTGGGTGGGATTTCTGTTACAGAGAAGCTTTGCCCTTGGAGGCCACATTGACCATGACTCTGCTGTAATCTGTGCTCAGCCCCTGTGGCATCAGGAGAACCCTGCCTAGGCTTCCTGAAGGACAGAATTGCAGGTATTTCCTGGTGTCCTGTAGGGAGGAGCTGTACCCACCCTTGTTTTCTGCTGTCATGCTGAGTGAGGGGAGCCTCCATCCTCACCACTGTGCATACCTGGGGAGGGAGAGGTGCTGTGAGGCTGGAGTCTGGGCCTAGGAGGTAAAAATGCTATTAAAGTGGATAATGGGGTGCAAGGTCTTTGCTTTTATGGGACTCAGGTCTCATAAAAGTACGTGTGGAAATGCCAGAAAAGCTACACATTCTTGAAACAGCCAGAGGAGGATGGTGGTGCTGACTCCATAACTTGGGCTGGGAATGACAGCCATGGTATGATCACTGCCTGTGAAAAGGAATATGGAAAGGAATGGGAAGAGCCCAGAAGGCAACAACAGTGACATAAATAGTAGCCTAATTAACAATTCATACCAAGGGTTTATACAGTGCTTTACTTATTTGAAACACTGTGCAAAACATTAGCTGATAGATCTTAATTAATCATTCAGGTAATTAAATGGAAGTGGAATGCAAATAGTTAGAGGAAGTTGGAGTATGAAGGCTTCCTGAAATCATTAAATGATTTTGCTCTCTTTGATGGGGGAAGAATTTCTTCCTTTAGGGTTTAAATGTGCTCACAGTGTGGGTGTTATTACAGTTTTAATAACCACCTGTGTAATTCCCTGGGATGGGAGATTACATGCAGTACAGCCAAGAGTTTCTTGTTTGTTTGAGTAACTTTGGCAGTTTTCTGGGCCTAAAAAAAGAGAGAAGTATCCCCAGCTCTGTGTTTCAGGGCACAGAATGATGACCAGCTTCAGGATCATTGATCCTTTGACTTCTCACCAGCAAGATGGGCTGGGAGATGGAGTACCATTACACAATGACCTATTGTTTTAAATTAAGAAGTGGAAGATGAAGATGTGCTGTCATTTGATGTAGAGGGATCTCTGAAACGAGTGTGGCAAAACCCACTGAGAATGTTGCAAGTGATAGCTAATTTTTTAATGGATTAATTCATTCCCCTACAGTAACAAGATAGGATTCTTTGGCAGAGAATCAGTCAGCTTGATTCCTGGCTGTGGCATATTTAGGTTTGTGTTATCACCCAGTGCCCACACTTGTGTAGCATAAACTCCTGAGGGAACTTGTGAAGAGATGGGTTTTCAGTCGTCTGGCCTGAATCACTGCTTTGCTGATGAACCCCTTAAGCTGCTGGAAAAGACCTGTTTTATGGCAGGCCAACCACACACCAGGCATGTAGGTCTGATTTCCTACATTAAAAGACTGATTTACTGCACTGTGTCAGTTGGGTTTTCAATTTACCTGCAACCTGAGAACTCAGTATCTTAGGGCAGGTACAATACAAGCAGTCGGTGATGCAGATAAAGCCAACAACCTCCAAGAAAGATGTGATTCTGTGACTTCTAATTGCTCGGATACCTTTGCTACCCTCCTTCCAGTCTGTGTTTCCTTCTGACCTGGGATACTGTCACTGTCAGCAGTGAAAGCTATCACAGTTCTCCTTTTCTTCTCTCCCTTTTCCTCTGTCTGGTTCCCCTGGGGACAGAAGATCCTGGCAGCTAGATCTGCCCCAGGCTTTTGCCTTTTGTTTTCCTGTACTTTTCTCTTGGCACAATGCAGAAGTCTGCAGTGTTGTGCTTCCACAATCACATGCTAAAATATTTGCACAGCTGTCTGATGACAGAAAAGGGGGGAAAGAGAAAATCCACTCTTCCGTTATTTGAAAAGTTAAAACAAAACAAACCCACAAACAAACAAACAAAGTTGAACGTGAGTTAATCATGTAAAATCTTCAGTTTTCCCTGCTCTTGTGTAACAAGAATCCTCAATCACTTTGCCTGGCTCCCCCCATGTGCTTCACCTTCTTCTTCTTGTACACAAAACCCCAAATTTCCATGCTTCTCTTCAAACTCCTCTGGGTTCAAATGCCCGTGGGACTCCACTGCCCACCTGTGTGCACTCACTTCATCCTGTTCTGGTGCACAGAAATAGGACCAACTCCTCCAGGCTCTAATCAGGCATTCTCCAGGCAAATCTCTGACTGAAGTCAGCGGAAGTTTTGGCACAAGGACCGCAAAACTAATTGCATTCCTCCCCCAAGTGTATTTATATATGTATATATNAGAGATCAGAAAATACTGCCTGGAAAGAAAGTCCCTTAATAAATAAGAAGTAGATGTGGGGAAGAACAGTCGATTGAATTATTTATAGTGCAGTTATAAAATTGCTGAGTTGCTGAGCTCTCCAGAAACCCATCGATAACATGCATGACCACAGGAGCAGTTAATAGGAGTGTAAACGAGCAGGAGCATGGATCTCCATGAAAATCAGGTGTGGAAATATTGTGAAAAGAAGCCTAGCATATCCAGATCATTTAGCACAGAATATATTCTAATGTGGTGATAACTTTCCAATAGCCTTGAAAACTGGTTGTGAGTTAATTTTACCAGAAGTGCACCAGAGAATCTCAGGCAAAAACTGATCAAATGTGGACCCATATTTTAAAAATAGAAAAACAGCACAGACACTTCCTAACAAGCCTAACTATAGATCAGAGTGAGAAAAAAATTTAAATGTGTGTTTAAAAAAAAAACCTGGATAGTGATACTAAGAGCAAAATGAACCTTTATGTTTGAAAGAACCAATCTTTTCACATATTGTTTTTGTCAGAATTATCTAATTAGTGACTGATGATGCTAGAGCAAATAAACTGCATTAGATCCTTTGGTGCAACGAATGGAAGAGTCAACTTTTCAAATCTTCAGCAGCAAAAAGAAGGGAAAGTGAACAGGCCAACAAGCATATTTTCAGCTTTGACATCCATGATTCACGTGCAGGGACTGCACTCCCACTACCAACAGCTCCCTTCCTACACACGTAAACACACACTCCCTGCCTTTATCCTGCTCTGAGACCACACACAGCTCTGTCCAGTTTCTGCCCTGCCCATCAGCCAGCCTCTTCCCTCGGAAGCGTGAATGCCTCCTCTGAACCGAGGCCTGAGTTAAAGGTGTGTTTCCACCCTGGTCCACCAAGCTTGGGTTGGTTTTTTTCAGGTTTTTTTAAGTCTTTCTTGCTGTCCTCAGTCGTCAGCTCCGGACAAAGCCTTCCTTTCTATGAGGGAACCTCAGAACCAGGAATGTGGTCTGGACATTTATGGACAAAGGAATATTCAATGTTTCTGCTCCCGTTGCCTCCTAATCATCAGGAAGAATGACTGTGCTGTGTCTTTAGCACTCCAGCTCAGTTTCTGCAGCCTGTGTCCTCCTGTGGATGTACATTTAGGGACAGCCCTCTTTTTGTTTGTGGCTGGGCCTGAAGTGTCCAAGCACAGGGATGCAGTCTCTCTGTACTGGTCTGGATCCAGCAGACAGAATGTCATTTCCAGCCCGTTAGCCTCTGAAACGTTCTGTTTGTGCAATTAGCCTTATGAGGCCACTGATGAGAAATGGGTGCTTATTAGCTGCTGTCATTTTTATACCCTCTTCCGTAAGTAATGGTACAGCAGCCCTCGTGATCCCATTAAATAGCTCTGACTGCGGGAGGAGAAAGCTGCAAATGGAAAAGACTTCTCAGTGCTGCAGGCCAAGCCCAGCCACCTCCTCTCCCCTACATTCCTCTGCTGCTTTCATACTCCCTGAGAGCCCGGCATTATTCCTTCTCGGGATTGTCTTCTTCAGGGGATGGCTGCATTTTGAATGGCTTCATGCTTCACACCCAGAGGCACCAAGTCTTTTCCACTAAGCCAAGCGTAAAAATAGCTGAGGGAAGGGGCGGGGGAGGGAGTGTCAGCAAAACAGATTTATTTAATTATATGTACCAACATTTTCCTATGTAAGACTAAGCGTGCAGCTCACTTTCTGATCTTACTGCATTCTCATTTAAGGTCACTGAAGAAACAGACACAAAATGCCCGTGATAACTCGAACTTCTATAAGGTGCCTTCGTATGTTTAGTAACCTCACATCTCTGTGGAACTGGATGCTCCTAAGTCTGGGTGTACTAATAACTTATTTTGAACTGCACTGAGGCACCATGCTGGGAGGGTGCCTGTGTGTGTGGATGCGTGGGGGTGTGATGCTGTGAGATCCAGCATCTGTAATCAGAAGGCTCCAGGCTCCCTTAGGCTGGGCCTAGATGGACTTTCCTACTTGGCAGAGATGTTCTGCACTGCCAAGCCTAGCGGCGTTGTCACGGCCATCACTGTGTTTGGTGGTGCTCTCCAAGTCCCACATTGAAGAATCCTGTAAACATAGGAGAAATTGAAGGTTTTTTCTAAATCAAATTAAATTCTAATCCTCACAGTATGTTGGAGAAAAGCTGGAAAACTCAGTCTGAAGGCAGAGGAAAAGATAAGTAAAAAGATTAGAATTTTTACTGCTTTTAACGCTTGAGATTTTTTTTAGCCTGCTCACAGCTTTCATAATCTAGTTCAATTCTTTCTAGCCCTTCTGGCTGATACTGCTGTTCTTACCTAGTCCCATCTCTGCTGCTGCAGACTATAGTGGAGCAAAAAGGGTACTTAACCCCTTGTCATGACGGGATCTGTAATGTCTGGATTTTGGCACCCGGAGGCCTGTCCCTACCTAGCAAGCTGGGATGAGCCACTGTCACAGATTGCCCAAACAACCTGGGTTGAAAGTGAGGACAGGAAAGTTAGTTAAGAAAGCAAATGTGTGGGTTTTACTTCTGTGTGTTTGTTTTCGTCCACACTACCTACGAGCACACAGAGCTCTGTTTGTTACTGGTGTCCTGAGAGAGGAAACCCATTACCTTAAAAGAAGCACTTGGCTTTAAGAGAGAATAATAAGGAAAGCAACAAAGAACCATTAGCAACATTTTATAAAGAAGATGAGATAAATAGTCTGTCTCATAAACAAGTGGTATTATTTAACTATCCAAGGAGTTGCTTTCCAAAACAAGGCTGAATTGTTCATTGTCCAGAAAAATAACGCCTGCTTCTGCAGTCTTGGCTGCTTTTCTGACTACAGCCCAGAGTCTGTAGGTCTCCACTGTGGTGGACTGTCCTGCCTAACATTACTGCTAATGTTTATGTCAATGTTATAATAAAAATGAGTAGAAAACCACGATATTAAGGCTCAGAAATGGCAGCGCCAAGACTTTTCAGTTGAGGGGACAGGAACAAAGGAATTCTGCTGGCCCTGAGCTTCCCCGTAGCTGTAATAGGGCCTCACAGACACACTTGTGCTCGGTCGTGTTGGCAGAGAAACACTTGGCAGAGAAATCCTCTCTTGCTCTCTCAACTGCTCATTCACCTGCTCACAGAGACAAGATTACATCGCACCGTCCCAGCACTTCTTCAAACACTGGTGAGCGTGTGCTCACGTTCAGGTATTTACCAGAACAAGGTTTCTTTTTTCCTCTTTTCACAAGCCATGGTATTTCCCAGGGGGAGCCAGTGGCTCTCTCGGGGTTATGCCAGCTTTCCTATACCACAGAAAGAAGATTTAAGATGCTGTAGAGCTCCGTGAGTGGAGTAACCAAGGCGGGAGGGGGGCGTCTGGGGGGCGTGAGGGAAACACCTTCTGTATAAAACAGCCTTTTTAAAGAAACGGGTGGATCCCCCAGGACAGAGGAATCCTCGAAGGAGGAGGCAGTGCATCCATTCGGTGCTCCCATTGCCGCTCCCTCAGCGAGCCACAGGGGACCACTGCTCCGTTACTGTGGCAACAGTGACGACTTGGCAGCCAGACCCATCATCACACAGCCTCCTCGAGACTCTGCGAGATGCTCTGGCAAAGACTTACACAAGGAGATTTGCATCCCAGATCCCGTTTCTTTTAAATGTTGGCTTTACCTCGCAAGCCTAGAGAAGGAGAAAATCGCTGGTAGGAGCTCTCCAAGGAGAAATCCGTGTGGAGGCAGGGCAGGAGGAGCGGCGAGGGGGCTCTGATTTGGGTGTCTGCCCCTGCAGAGGCGGGCGAGCTGTGAGCACCTGTCGGGGAGGAGTTGACTCCTGTGAGGAGAAGGTCATTCCCGCAGCCTCGCTCTGTGAGTACTGACCCAGCCAGCCTCTCCCACCTTCTGCTGCAAATGTTATTTATTGTTTGTCATTGGCTAGTCAATTCTGGGGTTTCTTGTGTCTAAGGGGAGGAATTTTCTTTTGTGCTAGCTCTAAGCTTCATGCAAAATCTGTGAATGCACTACTACTGTCTTTTTGTCCTAGGCATGAATTCCTGCAGGAGCTGCAGCCTTGCCATTAGCAGCAGGTTTCTTGCAGGAAGCTCGATGAGATCTGCAGGGCAGGATCTGCAGTTTGCAGTGAGCACTGCACAATCCGTACCTTGATACCAGGTTTTGTGCTCTAGCCAGCTGATATGGCCCTATATCAGCTTTTCCATTTAATTCATGACTCTTTGTTGTACAAACTGACTTATTTGTTTTTGTTGAGATTAAGAATTCAAGCAAGTAAGTAAATCAAGTGCTTGAACAGGTGCAGAGAGAGTATTTGCCCTGTGTAGGATAGAGTTACAAGCAATTTCATTCTGATGAGACAAACAGATGCTCCAGATAAACTGCTGATAAAAGGAATTATTATACTGGCAAAGATCCACCACGTTCCCCTGTAGCACAGGGGTGTGATAGTCAAGCATACGGACAGTAGCCATGGGTGAGATCAATCTAGCGTGGCTAACAATAGGCATCTATAAATGTAGTCATGTTACTGAGCAATGTGATCATCAGTTTTAAATCGTGTCCTGAAAGATATTAATGAAACTTAGACATCTGAGAAAAGAATACACTGCTTTGTAAAGAAAGTAATGCATTGCAAAAAAAAAAAAAATAAATAAAATATATATATATAAGGAATTACAAGGGAAAAGAAATCAAAGGGTATACACCATCGATCTGAAATCCTGATCACCCTGCTGTCTGCTCACATGGAAGCCAAGGAGATTTTTTTTTTTCTCCAGATGAATTTGGTTCTTGTTCTGTTCCTTAGACAGACGGCAGCACTGGGGCATCTCTAGCTGTAATCTCATTAAGACTATTAGGCTGTGATTGTGCTTGTGGTCTGTGGCTGGCATGCATTTAGGCAGACAGGTGATCCTCGGAGCTCTCAGAGTTGAGAGGAGATGGGGGCACGCTGTTTCTCACGAGGTTAGAAAACCCTGCATCCTCACCTTTGGAAAGGCACTGCTTGCAAGGCAGCCGGGAAGGCAAACAGGGACAGACAGGTCTGCTCAGCCCAGGCACACAAGGGCAGCCTGTGAACACGGCTTCTGTTCTCCTGTTGGTGTGGTGGGAGCCACGTGTGCCAGGGCCCTGCACAATAACAGCTCCGCACGCTCCCCTCAGTGTGTGCACAGCATAAAGCTGTGCCTGTGCCAGGCTGGGCTACTGCAGAGAAAAAACAGAAGTCCGAAATTAATTATGTGCTCCTTTTCCATCCCCAGAGCCAGTACTGTGCTCTGCTTTGTCCCCCCTGTTACAACTAACACAAGCACAGTAGCTTTTGTTTATTGGCCTCTTTGACCAAACTGAGAAATATTTTGATGATATTTCTGGCTATTTCTGGAGCCAGATACAATTCTTTTCATTCAATTTTAGCCCATTACTCTTCATCATAATTCCAGAGGACACCATAAATACCTCTTGTTCCTCTTCCTCATCCCTGCATCACTCAAATATCAGTCGATAGTTCTGTTCCTCGGCAGCAGAGGAGTTTAAGTGCCTCTGGATGCCAGTGGATGTGCAGCCCCTGTGTGACCCCTGCACACGTGCATCTCCTGCACACAAACCCACGGCGGCTGATGTCATCCGCGCATGAGCCTCGGGAAGCGTTCTGCTGAATGAGTGCCAGTGTACCACACAGTTCATAAATATGTACAAGTAACGGGCCCTATCCCAACAAGCTCAGATTCAGAAACGTTTAGCAGATGTTCTGGCCGTGGGGGAGGAAAACAGGAGATGAATAACTACAACACTGCAATAGCAAATACTTTGTTGATGAAACTGCACAAAAATTAGAATGACAAACACACCCTTACCAGGACTTTGACCTATCCATAAAACAACATCAACATGTTTTATTAATAGTAGTTCCACGTTCTCAAGATCAATAAAGTGACGTCATTGATTTACTTTTCCCTTTTTAATAATGCTTCTCTAAACAGTGATGAATTTGGATTGAACATAGAGCCTTTTTTATAGCTTGTCAAAGAACAGTCCCAGTGGCTCTAGTAAAGCATTAAGCTTCTCAACCAGGACAACACAGTCTTTTGCTAAAGAGAACCTAGCCTTGGTTAAGAATTTGAAGGAAACTTCCAAATCTGTTTGAGATTTGGGGCTATCAGTTATTTCCAGACAACACCACAAGGGAGATGCTCTGTCCACTTCATTAAAGGAGTAAAAAGCTGTTGCTTTAAAAACAAGCATAGAAAACTTAGCTTAGGTTCTCCCTTAATCCAAACTCCAAATAGTAAACACACCTTTTAGACCTTAATGCATTCTACATGGAGTAAACCAATCTCAGCTTTACAGGCAGCTCTTGAGGGGAACTTGTATAGCCCAAATCAGATGAAGAACCAATGAAGTGTCTCAGTGATGACCTTGCAGGAGTTGCCATTACATTTCACCAAGGTACATCTGAATCCATTCCCTTTGGTCCTTCTCGGGGACAGTCTGAGTACAGGGAAGTGCTGTACTTGTGATTTTTTGGTTAATGTATTAATTGTACACCAGCAGTCTAGTAGTACTTCATCTGGGTATAGTGTTCTTGCATATCTGTATTTTCTTCCTTGACAAGCACTTGTCTTACTGCTTTGGATGATCTCACACCTCTTTACACACTTGAAGTGTTCCTAAAGTATGAAGTGAAACTCAGCTGGGCTGCTCTTCCCAGCCCTTAGCATAATGTACCATTTTGGGAGGGAGTTTTCTGCACTTGTGTAGCCTTTGGTTTGGGTTAATTCTACTTAAAACTTCACAGTACAGTGAAGTGAAAGTTGTGTGTTTCTCATCAGCTTCTTGTATGCCCACGGTCCTGAGTCATAGCAGCAAACCCAGCTGCAACTTTATGTTCTACTGCTTGGCAAAATCTGTGAGCAGTGAAATTGTCTGCAGTGTGTATGCACAGACCCAGAGCCTCTCTTATTCTTAAAATAGTTCCAAATGCTAAAGTCCACACTGAACACTCAGCAGATTTGCATGAAGCCCCAGAGAAACCTTCCTCATTAGTTCCTAGCAGAACACTTATTTTTTCAGCATGAAGGGTTAGAAACATATATCTACTTGATCAAAACTCACTGGCTCTGAGAAGCTGGCTTTTTATTTTCCTTTTTAACTGCAGAAATTTTTACCTACAGTTTCTACTTAGTGAGCCAAGAGACAGTTTTTTTCGAGTTAATTAGACTTGTATTTGTTTTCTTGCAAACAAACAGCACCAGCAATTCATTTGAAACTCAGCTCCCACCTCAGCACACATCATCACTCTGGATTAGGGTGTGCATGGTGTGTTCAGAGGTGGTGGAAGGGGTTGAATACATCATTTCATAAATATTGCAGCTATTCAAATGCCTCTGCAGTGAATAATCACTTGCATCAGGAGAATGCCGGGTGCTTGGTGACTTCTGCCTTGCATTTGAACCACAGATTGAACACTTATGTTCTGGCTTAGGAAGTCAGTGCTCCAGAATTGGACAACTCTTCCCGCTAACAGTTGCAGAAGACAGCAAATTTTCAGACCTCTGTAGACTAGACTAGTCCTTCAGTTTCTTCTGAAAACAGTTCTTCTTTTGGCAGCTCTTAGCTGCTCATTCCTATACAGATTACTTTTACATTAAAAAAAAAAAAATGGGTTTAGCTGTCTAAGTAAGTGTGAGCATGAGAAAACAAGGCTATAACTCATCTGGATCCCAATTCAGTTGCTTACAGCAGATGGCAATTCAAACACAGTGACTTTTAACAGAAACACTTGTACACAGGAGAAAAGAGTCCCTGTTAATGGAGAGCATCTCAGGGGCTTCAGTGGCAGTTTGGTTTCATGTCATGGCCTTGACTTTTGTAAATACTGCCACATATTTGGGAAACAAAAACCAAACAAATGAAATCCTCTGTCACTGTAAATGTCACACTAAAATGTATAAACAGGAGGGGTGATTGCAGAATACACCGAGTGCTCCTTCCATTCTGCATCATGCTGATAAGGCCTCCACTGGGAACACGCTGTATGCTGTTCCTGCACAGAGAAATTCAGGAAAGAAGTGGATTAAAGTGAGAGCCACCAAAGGGGAACACCATGAATCAACAGAGCCTCAGCCAATCTAAACTAGGAGGACAGGCAAGAAGAAATGGAGTTTTAGGTCTGGGGAATGTGACAAGTGACATGAGAAATCTTCATGCATCTAAAAGGCTGTTGCGGGAGCGAGAGGAACAAATGTTTTCTTTGTCTCTGTTGGGTAGGATGAGAAGTACATGTAAATTATGGTGAAAGAGATCCAGGTTGATCATTAAGGGAAACTTTCTAAAGGCAAAAAGAGTGAATCATGAGAAAAGAACATCCTTCCTGGATAAGACTGTGGTGTCTGCACTGGGGAGGTCTTTAAGAGGTAAAACAGATGGGACAGAGATGCTTTCACAGAGATGGAGTTAGATGACCTCTCAGTATCCCTTCCAGTGCTGTAATTTGGTGATCACCTCCTCGTTTGAAAACCCACTTGCTGTGTCTTTACTTCCTATTTCCAGATGTGGGGACTCTGCTCCGGGACAGTGTGCTTCCAGTGGAATTTGCTGCTCTTGGTTTAAAGAGATTACAGATTCCCACAGGAGCATGCACCTGGCAAGTCCTGAACCTTGGAAGGTTGTCAAAATAGAATTTAATATTCCTGGGCTATTTTTACTGTGAAAATAGCTTTGATTTCATAGAGATACCAAAAAATTTCTTGAATTTTCTTCTCTAACTTGCCTTATTGTACTCCTTGTCTGACTGGGAGCAACACCTGGGACATAGGAGCCTTCAATAATTTCTTTGAGAATACATTAAAAAGTCAGGCCTTATTTTTCTATACAGACTTTTGAAAATGGGACACTGTTCCATACTCTGACTTTATTTTGAGTGCTGGCATCTCATGTCCTTTAAAAAGCTCAATCGGGAACCACAATATTTTTCCCTGGGTTGGTTTAGAGCAGCTTCCTCAACAGCTGCTCTGCTTACTAGCGGTCACTTCTGGAGTGCCAACACCCAGTTTTACAGTGCCTGCAGGCACGAATTCACAGGGAATCAATCAGTGCCTGGCTGGGGCGAGGTGACTGTTCCCCAGCCCGGCACAAACCAGCGGTTCTGTAAAATCCTCAGGGGAGACACGGTGCTGGGCTTGCCCTGCGCATCACCAGCCTGGAACCATCAGGCTTTCTGCTAAGCTGTGATGCAGGATTTCAGCTGTCTTAGCTTGTTTTTATATTGCAAAATAGCCCGTTTTGTACTGATGCTGCAGTTTTTGTGAGTGCGCTTTATTAGCCTGAAGTTCTGTACAGTACTGCCTGCCACCCTCCTCCCACTCCGCGCACCACGTGCAGGCGGTGACAGGGGACATGCAGAGGCAGTACAGTCCTTTGTTTTTGCTTCAGTTCGACTTGTTTAAACCCTTCCTCTTACAGCGCATTGTGAAAACTTCTCTGGGAATCCAGCAGCATAATGATGCAAATAGCCCTGTCATATGACTAAGCCTCTCTGGTGCTGGATTCCAAAATATCCAGCCAAGACATACAAGTCTTGCTGTGGATGCCATAGGCAGCCTCATGCTAGAGTGCAGATGGCTCTTCAGTTCCCTAATGGGAATTGTTTGGGTCCTTCTTAGCACTTTACAAAGATTACTGTTCAAGTTGCCAGCTCTCCTCCTGACTGTTCAGAGCGCTCAGCCAGCAATCACTGCAAACACTGTGCGAGCTGGGCCCTGGGGGAGCGTTTTGAAACATCTCCTGTATCACTGTATGTGAACCTGCTCCTCCGTCTGCTTTCATTTTTCAATAATGAACACACCCCCAGCCTGCATCTTTGCAGAGGAGGGCACCTGCATGTGTTGGTTTTGGACAGACAATGGAAGCTGCTGCCTGCCCTGCAAAGAGCTGCTCTGTCAGTGACCTTCGGTGACTTCCAAGGGGGAATATCCCCTGTCCAGAGCTCTTGCCACCCTTTGGTACTCGTGTGGGCATGACTTTGTGCATCTGCTCAGGTGAGGACAGGTGTCCTTGCCAGGTTTTCCAACACGTTAGCTCAATCAGCAGGCTGAGGCTCTCCAGTGATTGCAACCAGTAGCTCTAATTTCTCTGCTCATGGAAACTCCATCAGTAAACAGGGTGGGTTGAGCCAAGTTTAGATCAGCTAAAGGCTTTCCTCCATCTGTTCTCAGACATGGATATAGATAGTGAATTGGGAATTGTGCACTTCTGGCTGATATTTGTCATGCTGTAGTAAGAATTTGCTCAGCCATATAATTAACTCATTTTATACATCTCTTATGAATGACATCTGCTTGATGTTTTATGGTGTGTTATTGCAATACCTGACTGCTTTTCATGCCAAAATCTCTAATATGCTACGGAGATCAAAACTTCTCCCAAGGTAGGGTTGGAAAGCTGTGGCTTTGGTAGGAGATTTCTGGGCTCCTATCAGTGCTTTCTTGAAGACCAGGGCTGGCTCCTTCCCGTGTCCCGCCAGTACCGACACTGTCACCTCGGTGTCACCCGAGGGATTAGTCAATATTTGGGGCTCCCAAGCGGAGGTGATTAGCAGGAGACCAGGATGATGGCAGCAGCATCCACCTGCTGCAACGCTGCTCATCTTCCCGAGCGCAGGGGCAGGGAGCCTTTTCCCGAGCGCATCAGGACCCAAACGGGACGAGTTGCTGTGACCACGGCTGCGAGCTCCTCCCCAGCCACCCCCGACCCACAAACATCCTCGGACTTTTCTCATGACGACTGTACAAGCGTCTCTGCGGCCGCTTTTAGATCGGATTTATTTGCCGCCTTCCTCCCGCCGGTTCCTTCGGTGCCATCGCTCGGCTCCATCAGCGTCTCCTGTGTCCGGGGGCACAGGGCGCGCTCCCGGGGCACAGGGCGCGCTCCCGGGGCACAGGGCGCGCCCCCGGCGCACGAACACCCCCCGCCCTGGGGCGCTTTAAACGGTCGCTGCCTCGCCCCGCCCCTTTTTTTGATCTCCGCCAATGCCCGCCCGGCCTGTTGCAATTCGACCGGCGGGAGCGTACCACTGCCACAGGGGGCGGGGAAGGAGCGGGAGCGCGGACGGGCCATGAGGGGAGAACCGCGTTGGGGAC